>JAJAQA010000005.1:51120238-51167738 GCA_021464565.1 Rutilus rutilus
TCGTGCGCATGAGTCTCAGCGGGAACGCGCGCGCACAGATCGGCACGCGTCATGTTTGTGTTTGAGAGCAAATGCTTTGGGTTTCACTTCACACCTTTAAATCAGTGCTAAATACCACATGTGATTAAACCACACCATTTCATTATCACCAAATCATCATATTTAAATAAATAAATAAAAAGCCATACCTGTAAATGAGCTAAATGTTTTGCAAGAAAGTTATGAAAGTGTTATTTCTGAATGTTCCCTGAGCGCTCATCCCCACACACAAGCGTGCATCCTCGGTAACACACACAACAAGCGTTAAAGGAACATTCCATTTGATCATTTTGGAACCAAAAATTTTACTTTTCAATATTCATTCTGAAACAAATAGGGGTGGAAACATTTAAAAACGTCAGGAAAACGTCCAACTAACTAAACGTTACTGTTATTAAAGAGAGGTTTTTTTTATTGCAAATGTTAACAAACATAAGATACGAAATCAGACAAACTTTCAGACAATAAACAAGTTATAATTCAATAGTCAACAAGAAAAATAATATGAAGAAGACCGATTTATTTACTGAAAATGTTGTATAGAAGATGTAAAGAAGAAGAAAAACAAGCGGGACACAAAAAATGAATAAAAGCATATTATGAAAGAATTTTAAACATGGCACATTCTAGATGGTTTCATAACTTTCTTATTTGCAGACATTAAAACTGTTTTTAAGTACAAATTCAGTTCTTGTTTTTGATTAAAGACAGTTCCCAGTGAACGTGTCAGCTCGCCATGTGTTTGGCGGGAGTGTGACATCACACCTTCACGAGCGCGCGTGTCAGACGCGAGGCGTGAACCCGCCGTTTGGCACGAGCGCGCGTGCGTGTATATAAAGGCTCCAGACTTCAGTCTGAACATCATTCTGAACGGATTTACTCTTCAGCTTCTCTTTCCACCAACATCATGGAGAACATCACCCTGACTCGCGGATTACACGCTGAACTGAGACCCTGGAGACCCTGGCTCAATACAACCAGCAGAGGACGCAAAACTGCCACTCATAAGGTACGAGATGACGTCATTCTATAATATTGAACTCTGATTATTGAATGAGCAAAATATCAGATGCTAAAACATCTCTCTTAATTCAACAGCCTTATGAAAGAGCATCATCTGATGAGCAACACTGTAAAGTGTCCATGATCACACACCCTGTGAAGTGAGTAGATCTCGTGATTATGAAGATGTTGATATGATCTCCTGCTTCTACAGATTATGAAGATGTTGATATGATCTCCTGCTTCTGCAGATTATGAAGATGTTTTATGATCTCCTGCTTCTACAGATTATGAAGATGTTGATATGATCTCCTGCTTCTACAGATTATGAAGATGTTGATATGATCTCCTGCTTCTGCAGATTATGAAGATGTTTTTATGATCTCCTGCTTCTACAGATTATGAAGATGTTGATATGATCTCCTGCTTCTACAGATTATGAAGATGTTGATATGATCTCCTGCTTCTGCAGATTATGAAGATGTTTTTATGATCTCCTGCTTCTACAGATTATGAAGATGTTTTTATGATCTCCTGCTTCTACAGATTATGAAGATGTTGATATGATCTCCTGCTTCTACAGATTATGAAGATGTTGATATGATCTCCTGCTTCTACAGATTATGAAGATGTTGATATGATCTCCTGCTTCTACAGATTATGAAGATGTTGATATGATCTCCTGCTTCTACAGATTATGAAGATGTTGATATGATCTCCTGCTTCTACAGATTTTAACTCACTCTTTTAACTTGTTTCTTCAGGTTGTTTTGGCCCAGATCCCAGTGTTTCGATTACTTGTACCAGGAGGCTGAGGTTCTCCTGAGGAATTTCCCGGTTCAGGCCTCGATCTGCATATATGAGGACTCACACACTGAGGATGATGAAGATAAAGATGATAGTGATGATGATGATGATGAAGAGAAGGAACTCAACTGAAGACCTTCATCGCTGTGCACATCTTTATTTATATATGGACTCTTAATTCTGATTCACTTTATTTAGTCGTTGCATGTAAATACTTGTGAATATGTACAGTATATAAAATTGCTTCCGTTGGAAGTTGAATGTATTTTTATTTTTGTAGTATTTATTATAAATTATTCTACATGTAACTTATTTCCTTGAAATAAATATCTAAACATTCAAAATGTTGTGTCTGATCGTTCTTTGAATCCGTGACGTGAGTCTAAATAAGTGACTGAAGTGAACGTTAGAGTTAATATAGGGGGTAAATATTAAATATAAATCTTATGAAGATCTGTTCATTCATAGTGTTCTATCAGGCTGTGAGAGATATAGACTTTACAAGAGCAATTACTGGAGAAAAGTCCAAAATATATGCTCTGAAAACATTATTTCTGAAGGTTTTAAAGCGTTTCTTCTTGGTTCTGTGAACGTTACGGGAACAGTAACATTGTATCATTCTTCAAACATTATGGAACGTTACTTTTGAATCTGAACGTTCTGAAACAAGAAGAAACATTTAAAAACCGTTACATTTAAAAACAAACATCCGACTGAAACATTCCAGAAGAAACATTCCCTGATCCATGTTTCTGGACCAGATCACTGTGACTGAACGTTATATTAATGACTGGAAGAACGTTTGATCAACACTTTCATGAGTTTCTCCTTTACTGAGAGTGTGTTCATCAGCTGAGCAGATCTGGTGTGTTTGACGGACAGCAGAATCACATCCTCTTCTTCATTCCCGTCTGAGAGGAAATAAGGCTCTTCCCTGAGATCTGTTTCCCGAACGGGACGTCCTGAAGAGTTTGAGGAGTTTCATCTCTGATCCGAGACTCCGGGTCGCGACTCTCACAGGCGTTACATGGACGTGTTAAAGTCACACACACACACACACACACACACACACACACACACACACACACACACACACACACACACACACACACACACACACACACACACACACACACACACACACACACACACACACACACACAGATTCCTCTCACACACACATACTGACTCCTCTCTCTCACACACACACACACACACACACACACACACACACACACACACACACACACACACTGACTCCTCTCTCACACACACACACACACACACACACACACACACACACACACACACACACAGATTCCTCTCACACACACATACTGACTCCTCTCTCTCACACACACACACACACACACACACACACACACACACACACACACACACACACACACACACACACACACACACACACACACTGACTCCTCTCTCACACACACACACACACACACACACACACACACACACACACACACACACACAGATTCCTCTCACACACACATACTGACTCCTCTCTCTCACACACACACACACACACACACACACACACACACACACACACACACACACACACACTCACACATACTGACTCCTCTCTCTCACACAAACACACACACACACACACACACACACACACACACACACACACACACACTGACTCCTCACACACACACACACACACACACACACACACACACACACACACACACACACTAACTCCTCTCGCGCACACACTCCACTACACTGACCAGATCAGAAATATAAACTTTATGGAGCTCACTTTGTCGTGTGTGTGTGTGACTGTGTACATATGTAATTGAATAAAAATGCAGAAAGTTTTAATGCTCTTTATTTCATGATAATTAATAAAGCAAAAGGCAAACAGAAAGCTGTAAGTGTGTGTGTAATGTGCAGACATCCACACATTAATTCACTTTTCAACATTGGTTAGATAAAGATGAGAGAAGCAAAGCTTAAGAGTGACATCATCCAGAACCTCATTTCTGTCGGTCAGACTTTCAGCATCAGGAATAAAGCTTGTGTGTTCCAGAGCTTAATCACTGCAGTCTGGCTGATTATCATCTGGTTCAGCATTATTTCTATTCGCCTCAAAATGAACAGGTCCACATATTTGGTCGATTTTTTCACAGCCAAGAATCACATGTTGATTCTTTTGTTCGACCTTCGTGACCTTCTTGTTATTAGTGTCGACGTGAACATTGTAGAAGCTGATTTTCTTCTTGCTGATGCAGAGGTTTTTGCTCGGATATATCCTTCCTGCTGTTGAACACACATCTAACACATTATAATGTTCTGCTTCGGGAAAGAATATCTGAATCTCCCGGTCCCAGGTGTAAATGCTGTCAATGAACTTCTGCCATTCACTGATGTTGTCACTCTTTGGGATGTTGTGCATGTACTGTTTAAGGAAGGTGTTATATTGTTTTGAATCCACCTTTTTAACACAGCGCTGCTGCTGACTCAGAGCCGGCTGGAGAGAGAGAGTCAGGACGATCAGGAATAACAGCATCTTCAGGATCTGGGGAGATTTGTGTAAGATAGAAATGTCAGATTGCAGATTCACTGTCGTCACGAACCATAAAATCCAGAAAAGTACATTTTACTTGTTTAATTGCAATACAAAGAAACACTTTATAAGGTTTCACTAGTTAACATTAATGTATAAACTAACATGAGCATTTGTTACTGTATTTGTTCATCTTTGTTAACGCTAGTAAAGAATACATCCGTTCATTGTTAGTTCATGTTAGTTCACAGCATTAACTAATGTTAACAACTTTTGATTTTAATAATGTATTAGTAAATGCTGAAATAAAAGTAAATGAATTAGTTCACCCAAAAATGAAAGTTCTGTCATTAATTACCAAACCTGTGAGACATTCGTTCCTCTTCAGAACACAAATCTAGATCTTTATAATGAAACCGAGAGCTTTCTGTAAATGATGTTTCTCTCACACACACACACACTCGCGTCGCTTCATAAGATTAAAGTTAAACGACTGGAGTCACTGAGAACTTTAATGATGTCTTTCTTATCGTTCTGGACCTTGAATGTGTGAATTGCTTCTGATGGAGGGACAGAAAGCTCTCGCATCTCATTAAAACATATTAATTTGTGTTCTGAAGATGAAGGTCTGATATTAATGTGGAGCGACAGTAATAATCATCATTTCTGGGTGAACTAACCCTTTAACATTGAGATTAATAAATGCTGGAGAAGTATTGTTCATTCTCAGTTCATGTTCACTAATGAAACCTTATTGTAAAGTGTTACCAAGAACATCTCTATTATTGATTCATTTCTGCAATAAGAGAGAACTGGTGAATTCAAACATAATTTTGTTCAAAAGTTTTATATATCAGATTCAGGAGTAGATTTATAGCTTACACACACGAGGACTTGGTCTTTGTGACGGAAGATTCCAGAGGGACGACTCTGAAGAAAACAAGAGAAGAGAAAAATGAGTAAAAATAAAAATAAATGTATATAAAAATACACAATAGACAAAAAAGACAACAGACAATACAAGTACAGATATATAATTATACGAGGGAATGTGAATAAGAGGTTTGATAAATACATCAGACAGAAATAAAGACCATTAGGAAGAATACATTACCTTGGAGAAGAGTGTGTGTCGAGTCAAGAGTTGATCTCAGTGTGAGCGTTTGCTGAGTGTATCTGAGAGTTGGTGTGTGTGTCTTATATACACACAGGGAGTCAATGATCTCACATATGAACATGTCAACTGTTATCGGACTGCCTACTTTTAAATTCAAATGTTATAAGCTTGTAAGAAGGATAAGGGAGTTCAGGGTTTTCCTCTTTCAACATAAGTCTGAGTGAATCATTTTTACATTCCTTAGTGTCACGAACCCCGTGTGTTTCAGCCGTTCACACACAGCTGTGGAAAAGTGGGATTGTAGAGGGAGACAACAACCAGTAAACACAGACCTGCAACACACTCATTATTTAGACACATTAATATTATAATATATGACCACAGAGAGAAAAAACAGAGTTGATGGCACCTTGATGCATTTTAAAAATCTAACCCTATATAACAACAAACGACGGAGAAACGCTGAAGAACATTTATAAGGTCTAATAACATTTTCAGAGCATACAGTCTCTGAACAAACGACACACATCAGTTTAACTCAGGGTTCAGGCTCTAAACTGCTCACTCTTGTTTCTGATGATGTGACCAAACCAACTTTATGGCTTTTGTAGTTGGACTACTGTATTTTTACTGTATGCAAGTGAGACAGTCAATAGGGCATACTATACAATATTCAGTACAATTTATTTACCCTACTACTGTACACTGTGATTATTATACTTATTTACGTGATTGCAAAATTTGTTTACAATATACTTTTTTCTGTAACTGCATGCTTTGGGTGCTGTTCCCCGTTTTTGTATGTAGTGTTGGATTGAAATGCGTTGCTGAAATGGAAAAAGACATTCTTTAAAAGCCAGTCGCCCCAGCAGTGCCTAAACACTAAACCTTCAGTATTTCCCTTTTTAAACAACTGATGACTTAAAGAAATGACTTACGCTTTACTCAGATCACATCAGAGTGCTTAATCTCACCAGTATGGCGTGTCAGTTGAGATATAGACATCATTTACATGTCAGTTGAGATAGACATAATTTGCAGACTCTTTAAGTCAGGCCCGTTTGAAGGAATTTGGGGGCCCCAAGCAAAATGGACATGGAGGCCCCCCCCCAATAAAAAACATATTATAATATGTAACCATATTCCGTCCGTTCGAAAAAAAGTTGCACTAACTGTTTGTTATAAGCAGCATTTGCCATCAGGCAGACAGCTAACATAAACATACTTTTGCTAGCCTACCTGCTGCAAAATTACACCATTTGCACAAGACAAGTAGAACTATTTTATCCAGTGTAATTTATTACCACTAGGGGTGTAACAAAATTCACGGTTCGGTTCAATACGATACACTTGTGTCACGGTTCAGTATGTTTTCGATACAGCAAAAAGAAAGAAATGCCAGAGAAATTTCCTTGATTTAATTTTTTTTCTTCTTTTTTTAATTAAAACTAACATCATAAAGTATGATATTTTTTTACTCTGAGCAATTCTGGAGCTATAATTGACTCTTCTAAGGAGCATATAAAACAAAACAGCTCCTTGGAAAAAATGAAATGTCATATTGTAGTAGTTATAAACAAATGTTTATTTTAGTTCAGATTAACATTTGAGGGCAGCAATTGTATTCATAATGTCAAAATAAAACCGACGTAATGTTACTTGAAGGCATTATAGCCTACTATTCCTGCCTATGTGAATGTTTCTCACTAGATCTCGCAGCGATGTTATTACTTCTGTGGCAAATTCAAATGCTTTCTTTACTGGATCTCTTATTAGCGCTGTGTAGTAGGGTAGAGTGGGGGAAAACGCCCCCCACCTGTTTTTCCCAAAATAACCACTAAAAGTAGTCAAGATACATTTTTACTGTTGCTATGCACTACGTTGATAACGGGGATATACAGATCTCTATGGAGAAGCTGACACCAGCGACACATTTGAAGAGAAGAGGATTACAGGGTAAATGCTATAATTTTCAGATATTAGTAAATAAGTGTTTAAGAGAATATTGTTCTGCAGGATATCGCAGTGATGTATGATAGATGAATAGTGAAGTCTGTAGTTTGAGATCATATATTATTTATAAGGAATATAATTATATTTTAAAAATTAAACATTTTTTTAAAAAACTCATAGCTTGTGGGGTAAAACGCCCCCCCCCCCTGGGGGCATAGTTTCTCTATCATAATTACTATAATAAAATATTTCTGTCTATCAAATCCTTTGTTTTACACTTAATGCAGTATAACTAGGTGGTAAAATCTAAATATTTGAACAAAACATGAAAACATGACCTCAAGTGAGCATTAACTAGCTAGCTTGCTAGCACAGTTAGCTCACTGATGGAAGGTATAATTTTGCCTATTTTGAACATTGCTGAAATAAATATTAATATATATACATGTTGATACATTACTTGCCTTTTACCTTTAGAGATTATAAACTATTGTCTGTTAATTTTGCTGTTGATCTATGAAGCAAACTGGTTGGTAAGAAAGGGGGCATTTTACCCCACCTTGGGGGGCGTTTTACCCCACCGCTGGGGCAAAACGCCCCCTTTGTACAAAAATATTTTCAGTGAAAATACTAATTAATTATGAAGGCTGAGCAATTTTAATATTTGGTGAATAACTCCTGCCATAGTCACTCAAAACCGGGATGGCAATTCTAGTCACATTTATGTTTTGTTTCACTGTAATGTCACATTTTCCTTAAGGGGGGCGTTTTCCCCCACTCTACCCTAACAGCGCTTGATCAAGATCGGCTCTCGCTGCTTTGGTCCAAACTGATAAATGGTCCGTCAACCACACAACGAGCAGTTTCGTCCCGCTTGCATTACGTTTGCCATTTGATGTTGGACAATGTTGTAGTCGCGCCGGCGTCTCTTACATTATGAGCGCGCTTGCCAAACGCAACGTGCCTAAATTTGAAATAACGAAATTTTGGTTGGCAGGAAAAATGGTCCAACGAACCGTTCGGTTTCAAAATGCGTACCGAACCGAAAGCCTAGTACCGAACGGTTCAATATTGGCTTCTGTAGATGGACATCAGATTTTTGTTTTGTACGAAGCAGGGACAGGGAAGTAGAAAGGAGAGATGATGAGTTTGAGGGAGGTAATACTTGATAAACAATTTACATCATCAGACATCAGATGTAAAAGCATCAAGCCTCAGAAAAACCCATATGAAAAACCTCTGCCAAGAAATGGAATTGCACTTATAGGCAAAAAAACTTTTATACAGAAAAAGAGTGCACTAGTCTCGCATTAGCCTACTATGAATGAGAGAAAGTGTAACGTGCATTATGGCGGAATAAGTCCCGTATTTTGTTCCGATCAGACTGTAAAAGAAGACGGACGACGCCCCTTTACTCCAACAAGAACCAGGTGCTGGTTCGGAGCTAGAGCTAGTGCCGGTTCGGAGTTGGTTCGACTGACGAGCCTCCAAAGAACCGTTTTGCTTTTCCACGGGCTAAAAGAGCCAACGCAGAGCCAGGTCTTACGTCACAGCTACGTCTCATCTTTCTCAGCAACGTTAGCGCGGCGGCGCCAAACACAAACACATCATCAACAATGGCGCACGTTGCTTTGCTATTGATGTTCATGGCTTTGCGGACCTACATCGGCATCCAAACACGGCGGATCCAACGTGTTCGTGCGGCTCGCCATTATTTGTACAGACGGAGATTACAAGCGAGAGTAACGGCATGTACATAACATTTATTTCTAACAATAAGATGCCGACTTTAGCCTTAGATTTATATTTTAGATCGCGTCCATCGTGTTTAGCTGCTGTTAGCTCGATTAGCTGCTATTTGAAAATGGCGGTCACAAGTTTCTCTTCAGTCTTGTTGGCCACGGTAACCCCGCCCCCAGCCTCTGACGCAAGCTGTTCTTTCTTGGCTCCGTTCTAGACCCTGCAATGATTTGGTGCTACTTAAGAACCAGTTTTACTGGTTCGGAGCTGGTGCTTTGGCGGTGGAAAAACAAAGAACCGATTTGAAACTAGGCTCTGGCTCCGAACCAGCACCAGCTCTGCCTTGGTGGAAAAGGGGTATCTTCCATTGAAGAAAAGTGAAGCCGCCTAAGGGCCCGTCCACACGGAGACGCGTTTCGCTGTATACGTATACATTTTTTATCGTATTGGCGTTTCGTCCACACGGATCCGGCGTTTTGGGAGACTGAAACCGCTATTTTTTGAAACCGGGTCCCAAAGTGGATAAATCTGAAAACGACACCCTTGCGGTTTCGTGTGTACAGCCAATCCGTATATTTTGTGAAACGATGATGTCATCACATCACGTGTCGTCTGTGTCACGAGTAACAGCAACAACAATAATGGCGGACTAATATGATTGTATTCGTGCTGCAGAAGCTACTAAGCCTACTAGCTTTATTACAGCAAAATCTATTGCTTCTCTGCAACTGTGGTGAGCAAAAAGCGATAATCTTTGTCTTCTTCTTCTTGGTTCGTATACAGCGCGCAAGGTTATGCGCATGCTCAAAGTCTTCTTCTCCGTGTATAGTGTATCTCTGTGGCAGAATTACAGCGCCCCATACTGGTCTGGCATATATACTACACCGGTTTCAGTCGGTTTCAGTGGTTTCGTGTGTACGCAGATATTTCTTGAGACGACGCCGTGTTTACGGAATTTTTTTTTAGAACGAGGAAAAAAATATATCGGATCGGGAACGCACCGGCTTCGTGTGGACGTGGCCTAAGTCTCCGAGTCTGCGCAGTAGTGAGCATGAAGTGAGAAACTTAATTTTGAGAAAGAAATAAATAATTTTTACCCCCTTGAATTTCTGTTTATAGTGCCTTTTTTTCTGATGCATTTTTGTCTGATGCCTTTTAAGGCCATTGCACACTGAGTCCGAAATTTTCGTATGCGTTTTTTCGTGTTCGTCAGCAGTAAAATTCGTCACGCACAGAAACCTTGCACACTGAGTCCGATGCGTATTTATTAAACCTTTGCGGAAAAAAACGCAAAAAATACTAAATGGATTCGTCAAGCAGTGAGGATGATTTTGTTGCCCTCTTTCTTCTTAAAAAGAGAAAAAGAAAGAGGAAATATTGGGTCCATCCAATCCTGAGATTGCGTCGAGAGGAAGAAGAGTTTCACCTCCTTATCAAGGAGTTGCGAAATTATCCCAAACGATTCAAAATTTACCTCAGAATGTCAGTGGAACAGTTTGATGCTTTGCTAGCGATACTGGAGCCACATATTAAAAAGACCACCAATTTCCGTGAACCAATCGATCCTGAACAGAAACTGGCAGTATATGGACGGACACACACACACACGCGCGGCCGGCAGAAGCGCTGGGCAGACAGAACAGCTGTATACAGGTTATATTTTATTCAGTGTCTTTGTAATCCGCATTTTGTTTTTCATACAGTACTTGTGCTGCGAGACGAAGTGTATCAACTTGTCAGACGTCATTCTGGATTTTGTCGTTCGCTTGTACGGTGGCTCTGAATTTTCAAAAAACCTCACAAAACACTGGCTGTGGATGCGAAAAACGCAGAAAATCGAACCCAATCCGAATTTTTTATTTACGGACGAAAGTTTCGTAGACAGTGTGCAAGCATGATTGACATAACATGAGGTCGAATTTTTTTTTTAACGTGCGAAAATTTCGGATGCGAATTTCGGACTCAGTGTGCAATGGCCTTGAGTCTGATGCCTTTTTGTCTGATGCCTTTTAGTCTGATGCCTTTTAGTCTGATGCCTTTTAGTCTGATGCCTTTTTGTCTGATGCCTTTTTTTCTGATGCCTTTTTGTCTGATGCCTTTTAGTCTGATGCATTTTAGTCTGATGCCTTTTTGTCTGATGCCTTTTTTTCTGATGCCTTTTTGTCTGATGCCTTTTAGTCTGATGCCTTTTAGTCTGATGCCTTTTAGTCTGATGCCTTTTTGTCTGATGCCTTTTAGTCTGAGTCCGTTTCTTCCGATGTCTTTATGTCTGATGCCTTTTTGTCTGATGCCTTTTAGTCTGATGCCTTTTTGTCTGATGCCTTTTTTTCTGATGCCTTTTTGTCTGATGCCTTTTAGTCTGATGCATTTTTGTCTGATGCCTTTTTTTCTGATGCCTTTTTGTCTGATGCCTTTTAGTCTGATGCCTTTTAGTCTGATGCATTTTAGTCTGATGCCTTTTAGTCTGATGCATTTTAGTCTGATGCCTTTTTGTCTGATGCCTTTTAGTCTGAGTCCGTTTCTTCCGATGTCTTTATGTCTGATGCCTTTTTGTCTGAGGCTGTTTCGTCTGATGCCTAATTGTACGAGACCTGACATTGTTTTTCCTGAGACCTGAAGCTTTTCAGTCTGAGGCGTGATGCCGTTTTGTCCAATGACTGAAGCCTTTTAGTCTGAGGCATGATGCCTTGTCTTCATATGTCTGAGGTCTGAGGATGTCCTAAAATGTACACCGTACCTGTGATCTGCAAACGCAGATTCAACACTTGCATGCTGAGCTTTGCACAGAATGTGTAAGAATGTCTTTTTACAGTGGTTTGAAAATACAAGTTAGACTGTGTTTGTTTGCAAATTGTGAGGAGGGCATTTGTAGATTTTTTAATGGGAAAAACAGCGAAACAGTTGTGCCAAAATTCTGAAAACAAATGCAACACAATCTTCAAACAAATAATGACCCTCATGCGCAGACAAATCACTTTGCATTCATTCAAATTCTGGTTGTCAAGTACAAGTCACTGATTTCTATTTGTGAATCATGAAGAGTCTGCTTGTGGATTTTAAATCTATTTGTAGATCTTGTTTTACATTTGCAGATTATGAAGAGTTTGTTTGCAGATTTAAAATTTATTTGTAGATCTTGTTTGTGTTTACAAATTGTAACATGCATTTTTGACTCAGAGTCTCTTCATTTTCAATGATTATGGCATTATTTTGTCACAACAGCGAAACAATAGTGTCAGAATTCTGAAAACAAATGTGACACAATCTACAAACAGAACATGATCTTCACCTGCAAACAAGTCACTTTACATTCATCCAAATTCTGGTTTTCAAGTACAAGTCACTGATTTGTGAATCAGGATTTGTTTATTTGTCGATTTTTAATCTTTTTGTAGATCATGCCTTATATTTGTGGATCACAAAGAGTTTGTTTGAGGACTTTGTATCTATTTGTATATCTTGGTTTACATTTGAGGATCATGAGGACTTTGTTTGCGGATTTTTAATCTATTTGTAGATTGTGTTTTGTATTTACAAGTTGTAATATCTATTTGTGACTTTTAGTCTGTCCATTTTCAATGGTTTTGGCATCAATTTACCCCCATATAAACCATTCTGCAGTGAAAAAGCTGTGTAGAATAGCAGCTTTATTCCTGATGTTGAAAGTCTTCTGACCAACAGAAATGAGATTCTGGATGATGTGAGGATGTCTGCACATTACACACACACACAGCTTTCTGTCTGCCTTTTGCTTTATTAATTATCATTAAATAAAGAGCATTAAAAAAATCTGGATTTTTACATGAACACACACACAATCACACACACACACACACACACACACACACACACACACACACACACACACACACACACACACACACACACACTTTGTTCTTCGTGACACAGGATAACTACGTTTTAAATAATAACAATATTTAATAAGGAGTGAATCATATCACTTCCAGGGTTAATTATTGTTAACTAAAGATATTCAAATATATATATAAATATTAGATGAAAAATTATGTTGCCTTGGCAATAAACAGAAATAAGTTTAAGTTGAAGCATCAAAATATACAGTATATATAGAGAGAGAGTCATGGTGTGAATCTACACATATCCTTAATGGACACAGTAACACTCCTGATTAACACCCTCACACACACACACCTCTCTCACACACACACACACACACACACACACACACACACACACACACACACACACACACACACACACACACACACACACACACACACACACACACACACACACACACCAAAGTGAGCTCCATTATAGTTAATATTTCTTATCTTCTCAGTGTGGTGTGTGTGTGTGTGTGTGTGTGTGTGTGTGTGTGTGTGTGTGTGTGTAATGTGTGCCCTTGTTTATATTACACTGTGGGGACCAAATGTCCCCTTAAGAATAGTAAAACCT
This sequence comes from Rutilus rutilus, assembly GCA_021464565.1. Lineage (NCBI taxonomy): Eukaryota > Metazoa > Chordata > Actinopteri > Cypriniformes > Leuciscidae > Rutilus > Rutilus rutilus. The sequence continues at coordinate 51,133,879 of JAJAQA010000005.1, forward strand.
GAGATCACCAGCCAGCGGTCCCCACTTTTCAAAAGGCTTATAAATCACACAGGATGAGTTGTTTTGAGAAAGTAAAAATGCAGAATGTTTCCTGTGATGGGTAGGTTTAGGGGTAGGGTTAGTGTGTGTGTGTGTGTGTGTGTGTGTGTGTGATGGGTAGGTTTAGGGGTAGGGTTAGTGTAAGGGGATAGAATATACAGTTTGTACAGTATAAAAACCATTACGTCTATGGAGAGTCCCCACAAAGATAGTGAACCAGACATGTGTGTGTGTGTGTGTGTGTGTGTGTGTGTGTGTCACGACCCGGAGTCTCGGATCAGAGATGAAACTCCTCAAACTCTTCAGGACGTCCCGTTCGGGAAACAGATCTCAGGGAAGAGCCTTATTTCCTCTCAGACGGGAACGAAGAAGAGGATGTGATTCTGCTGTCCGTCAAACACACCAGATCTGCTCAGCTGATGAACACTCTCAGTAAAGGAGAAACTCATGAAAGTGTTGATCAAACGTTCTTCCAGTCATTAATATAACGTTCAGTCACAGTGATCCGGTCCAGAAACATGGATCAGGGAATGTTTCTTCTGGAATGTTTCAGTCGGATGTTTGTTTTTAAATGTAACGGTTTTTAAATGTTTCTATTGATTAACATTTATTTAGTGAGATGTGTGTGTGTGTGTGTGTGTGTGTTACTGCCTCCCAGACTGTTTGATTTATGAGCTTTCAGAATTCTGGAAGCTTCAACCTCCAGCTGCAATTCAGATGGTGAAGAACTGAACACACACACACACACACACACACACACACACACACACACACACACACACACACACACACACACACTAACTCCTCTCGCACACACACACACACTGCACTACACTGACCAGATCAGAAATATAAACTTTATGGAGCTCACTTTGTCGTGTGTGTGTGTGTGTGTGTGTGTGTGTGTGTGTGTGTGTGACTGTGTACATATGTAATTGAATAAAAATGCAGAAAGTTTTAATGCTCTTTATTTCATGATAATTAATAAATCAAAAGGCAAACAGAAAGCTGTGTGTGTGTGTAATCTGCAGACATCCACACATTAATTCACTTTTCAACATTGATTAGATAAAGATGAGAGAAGCAAAGCTTAAGAGTGACATCATCCAGAATCTCATTTCTGTCGGTCAGACTTTCAGCATCAGGAATAAAGCTCGTGTTTTACAGATCTTAATCACTGCAGTCTGGCTGATTATCATCTGGTTTAGCGTCATTTATATTTGCCTCAAAATCAACAGGTCTACATTTGTTCAAGATTTTGTGACAGGCAAGAATCACATGTTGATTCTTTTGTTCGACCTTCGTGACCTTCTTGTTATTAGTGTCGACGTGAACAATGTAGAAGCTGATTTTCTTCTTGCTGATGCAGAGGTTATTGGTGTTAGGAACTATCTTTCCCCCTTTTGAACACACACCTACTATCACATTATTATGTTCTTTTATGGGAAAGAAGGACTGAATCTCCCTGTGCAAGGTCTTCATTTTGACAATACAGCTCTGCCATTCTCTGATTTTCACAGTGTTTGGGACGTTGTGTAGGTGGTGTTCAATGAAGTTTGAATGCTGAATTGTCAACACAGAATTCTCGTCATTCACACAGCGCTGACTCAGAGCCGGCTGGAGAGAGAGAGTCAGGACGATCAGGAATAACAGCATCTTCAGGATCTGGGGAGATTTGTGTAAGATAGAAATGTCAGATTGCAGATTCACTGTCGTCACGAACCATAAAATCCTAGAAAAGGACATTTTTACTTGTTTAATTGCAATACAAAGAAACACTTTATCATAAGCTTTCACTAGTTAACATTAATGTATAAACTAACATGAGCATTTGTTACTGTATTTGTTCATCTTTGTTAACGCTAGTTAAGAATACATCCGTTCATTGTTAGTTCATGTTAGTTCACAGCATTAACTAATGTTAACATTTTTTGATTTTAATAATGTATTAGTAAATGCTGAAATAAAAGTAAATGAATTAGTTCACCCTAAAATGAAAGTTCTGTCATTAATTACCAAACCTGTGAGACATTTGTTCCTCTTCAGAACACAAGTCTAGATCTTTATAATGAACCCGAGAGCTTTCTGTAAATGATGTTTCTCTCACACACACACTCGCGTCGCTTCATAAGATTAAACGACTGGAGTCACACTGAGAACTTTAATGATGTCTTTCTTATCTTTCTGGACCTTGAATGTGTGAATTGCTTCTGATGGAGGGACAGAAAGCTCTCGCATCTCATTAAAAAAATATTAATTTGTGTTCTGAAGATGAAGGTCTGATATTAATGTGGAGCGACAGTAATAATGATCATTTTTGGGTGAACTAACCCTTTAACATTGAGATTAATAAATGCTGCAGAAGTATTGTTCACTCTCAGCTCATGTTCACTAATGAAACCTTATTGTAAAGTGTTACCAAGAACATCTCTATTATTGATTCATTTCTGCAATAAGAGAGAACTGGTGAATTCAAACATGATCTTGTTCAAAAGTTTTATATATCAGATTCAGGACTAGATTTATAGCTTACACACACGAGGACTTGGTCTTTGTGACGGAAGATTCCAGAGGGACGACTCTGAAGAAAACAAGAGAAGAGAAAAATGAGTAAAAATAAAAATAAATGTATATAAAAATACACAATAGATAAAAAAGACAACAGACAATACAAGTGCAGATATATAATTATACGAGGGAATGTGAATAAGAGGTTTGATAAATACATCAGACAGAAATAAAGAGCAGGAAGAATACATTACCTTGGAGAAGAGTGTGTGTCGAGTCAAGAGTTGATCTCAGTGTGAGCGTTTGCTGAGTGTATCTGAGAGTTGGTGTGTGTGTGTCTTATATACGCACAGGTAGTCAATGATCTCATGTGATGAGAGGAAATAAAAGTAAGTGAGTAACTATTTATCAGCAAAAGTTTTAACCACTTGTGAAGAAGTGTTCTGGATTTTTTTTTTCTACAAAAATTTTTTTTACAGTACAGTATTTCTGTAGTTAAGCCCAATTAGACATTAATATTAAAAGGTATATCAACTGTTTTATCAGACTGTTATTAGGCCTACTTTTAGATTCATATACTTATGTTATAGGCCTGTAACTGAGAAGGATAAGGGAGTTCAGGGTTTTCCTCTTTCAACATAAGTCTGAGTGAATCATTTTTACATTCCTTAGTGTCACGAACCCCGTGTGTTAGCCGTTCACACACAGCTGTGGGAAAGAGGGATTGTAGAGGGAGACAACAACCAGTAAAACCAGCCTGGTCTCATTGTTAATACGTAGGTATTAATACGTAATTTTCAAAGATAGAAAACGTACTTTTTGTACGTTTGGATAGATGATATGGACGTATCTGCCACAATTAAACATAACGTTATTACGATTTTACAGCTACAAAACGTTAACTATTTACGAATCTTTCATGTCACAAAAAGATATCTGTATAATTTCCCCTTTTACCGTTTTATAGATAAATGTAAGATCCCTTAACCCTACTTCCAAACCTAAACATACCCATTTATACAGAATATAAAAAGGATAAAACGTAATGGACAGAGATGTGTAGGGAAATGGCAATGTTTTGTTAACAATATAGCATTAAAAGATATTCTGAGCCACTAATACTCGTACCCCTAAACCTACCCATAACCATTTCTTAAAACTACATATAGGCTACAATTATGAAGAAAAACAACAGACATGTGTAATCACAATAATTTATTTAATGTCAAAACCGGTACCAAAAATAGTTCACATGATGATGTGTTGCAGTCGCAGTCCTCTCTGGCAGTATATAATAGTTTTGTATGAGGTAGAGAGCAGAATTTAAGTTATTAATCCATGAAAACGTTAATCCGGTGTGGTGAACAAATGAGTCCGAGCTGCGTCAATAGCAGAGGAGAAATGTAAAAATACGACTGTTATTGTGACACGAAATGTAGTTTTAAGAGTTTTTCAGTCGAGAATGTAGTTGTCTGAAGCTCAAATATGTTGTTTATTTATAATTAAAAAAACACTATCAACGAGAAATGTTTAATTTCACAATCTATAGCTTCAGTTAAATACTAGTATATGAAGTTAAAATACATTAATGACTTGTTATAACGTAGTACAAACGTCTTCTATAATAAAGTGATTTTGTATGATTTGTAACCAGGCACTGAAGCAATTACCCATAAAACGTGCTTTGAACCAATCAGATTGCTTGGGTCCTAAGCAGGGGCGATTCTAGGATTTTCATTTTAGGGGGGCTCAGCCCCCAATGAGGGTATGCAAATTTGTTTTTTTTTAAAGTTAGTTTATGGTCTAATGCTCATTATTAACTAGTTTAATTCATTCATCCAGTAACATGCATATGGCAGGGTTTTATAATCACTGAGGTCCCGAATGTGAGGTATTTAGGGGGGTCGGGGGGCATGCTCCCCCGAGAAAATTTTGATTTCTCTGATTTACATATGTGCATTTTAAGATGTTTTGAAGGCCAAAAAAATTGGATAACAATAGCTTTAAAACCATGTGCGGGCAGCTGTTTATTTTCCACACCTCATCAGCATCACACTCTTTTTCTCTTTGTTTTTCTTTTCCCCTCCTAAAGCTGAGCTTTGACTGATTTGGCTTTTCATTTTTGTCTGTCAGTGAAGAAAGTAAACATAGGGTCAACTGATAGGTTGATTCATGAATCATTTTCTCAGACAAAGCTATAAGCTAGGTAACTAAGTTTATTAAATTCATTCACAATATGTACACATTCATTATTGATCTAGGCCTAATACATGGCCGTAGACAGGGCTTTATAATCAAAGAGGTCATAAATTTGAGGTTGTTATGGGGTTAAACATTTTTATTTCTCTGATATGTGCATTTCAAGACGTTTGAAGGCCAAAAAAGGATAAGAAATAGATTTAAAACCTGCTCTCTCCTCGCCTCCATCACTCTGTCTTTTTCTCTCAGTCTCCTGATCTTGCCCTGTCTCTTCACCTCCTAAAGCTGAACTTTTTTAATTTACTGAAGGCTACAAATTGTATTATATTAATTCTCAACATGTACACATGCATTATTAATCTTGTGCCTATGAAAACGGCTTTGTTAATGTTTCTTGTCCCCTCACAATGACATAATTACACATTATATAGGCCTATTTTCAGCTCAAAATGGTGAAATTAGACAAAAGTTTATTAGTTTTCTAATTATTTTTGTCATTCGTTTAACATTTATGACCTAAAAAACTGCCAAATATAAAATGTTTAGAAGCTTACATCTTCTTAACTCGCACTTGACCGTAAACTGAAGCGTCAGTCGTGCTGCTAAAATTCCATGTAAAATTCGCGCTCAGCAGCTTCTGTGAACATAAAGCCCGCCTACTTTGATTTGATTGGTCATCTCAAATATTCTGACATTGACGAGAAGTGAAAGACCAATGAGGCTCAGATGAACAAACACACACACACACACACACACACACACACACACACACGCGCGCGCGCGCCTCTGTTTCTGACCTGCGCTCTGCTTGGCGCTGCTGCGGATTGAAGATGAAGAACATTATTTAACCTTGTCAAAGACGAACAAAATTTTTAGAAGAACAACATTTCTTACTCCAAGTTTAAGGGGTGCTGAGCTCTTTTTTAGGGGTGCTGAAGCACCCCTAAAAAGAGGCTAGCCTCGCCCATGGGCCCCATATAAGGAAATTCCGCCCCAACTGACGTGACACAGACCCATACTCTAAAAAAACTTTTTACGAAACTTGTGACAAACCGGAAGGACAATTTTTGGCACAGAAATACTCCTTCAAACGTACAATTTAATTTTTTAAACTTTGTCCATGTTTAGCATGGGAATCCAACTCTTTAACAGTGTAAAAAACTCAGTATGCATGAAATAGCATTTCACCCCCCCCTTTAACTGTGATTATGAGCCCGAGCCCGATTGAAACCCGACCATTTTTAACACGTGAGCTGTTATAACCAGGGGCGGCACCAGAGAATTTTTTAACGCTGGTGCTGAGGGGGTGCTGCTAGATATATTATATATAAATACTATTACGAAATGAGCAAACATAGGCCACTTAATATTTAATATTCAATTATTTTAATAGTGGATCCAAGTGGATGCTGCACACTGGTGGAGGTTGAGGAGAGATCCCCTGATATGATTGTAAAGCGCTTTGGGTGTACAGTAGTTCATATGAAAGCGCTATATAAATGCCCGATTCTATTCTTCTTCTGTTCTATTCTTAATGATCACAATTAAAGTGTTAATTTTATTACACTGAACAAGCACAACATTCAGAATTCAATAAATTATTCTTAAAGATTTATTATTATTAATAATGTTATTTCAACATAATATCTCGTTATTTCGTAATATGTAGCCAACATAATATGTGTTCGTGCAACAAGCAAGATGTGCATTTGTAAATCCGGTGACACGCATGCATTGATTTTTATTAATAAACTAGTGTTTTCTGTGTCAGTGTCGGCTGCAAAGATGAAGTTGACGATCGCCGTCTCCGTAGTGAACGCGCTTATAGAGAGAAATGCACATCATGGATTACATAATCAGAGAGTAGCCTCTTTCCTTTCGTTTCGTTTGAATTGTTTCATTTTAAGACATTTCAAGCTTTCTTTAGATAAATTTCTCATGTCTGTGAGGCATACACTGAGTTTCGGTTCATTTATGATGAGATGCGCTCTAGTCTAGCTCACATGCAATGCAAGGGGCCGTGGCACGCCGGCGCCTCCATGATGATATTGTCTGCTATATTTGCTTCTTATTTATTAAATACAGGCAATTCGTTGATGAAAAATTTATTAAAATTAAGATACAATTTATACAAAACAAAATTCACTTTAAAGAAAGGTTTTCTACAAAACAAAACTTAAAGGAGAACTCCGGTCAATTTTAACATTGAGCTATTTTTTTGTACATTTGGAGTGCTGTCAATACAGAGAACAACGACAAAAATCGGTGTTGCCTACACCGTGTTATCCTCTTTTTAAAATTTGCACCCTGTTGACTTCAATGGGGCAAGTTTTAAACCTGCTTTTAGCCTCTTAACATCCTTGATGTGTCATTACAAGTGCACAGCCAATGTGAGTGATTCCTTCTGAGTGAACGCGGGTGAATCTGACTGCAGTAGATGTGAAAGATAGGAATAAAAATGAAGTTTATTCAGCCAGCGCTCATACCTGTATTTACATCCTGTTTTCGGTCGAAGTCCATAGTAATCGATTGTCGAGTTCACGCGCGTGATCATAGGTAACTAAACCTATGCGTGTGAACTCGACAATCGATTACTGTGGACTTCGACCGAAAACAGGATGTAAATACAGGTATGAGCGCTGGCTGAATTATTATCATTTTTATTCATATCTTTCACATCTACTGCAGTCAGATTCATCCGTGTTCACTCTGAAGGAATCACTCACATGACCTGTGCACTTGTAATGACACATCAAGGATGTTAAGAGGCTAAAAGCAGGTTTAAACATTGCCCCATTGAAGTCAACAGGGTGCAAATTTTAAAAAGAGGATAACTCGGTGTAGGCAACACCGATTTTTGTCGTTGTTCTCTGTAATGACAGCACTCCAAATGTACAAAAAAATTAGCTCAATGTTAAAATTGACCGGAGTTCTCCTTTAATGAAGTGGTCAAAAACATGTCTGACCCACTCCATGTCTCCCGATATATTGCGCATCCTATTGTGCTGTTCACTTTTCATAATCAACATAGATGAAAAAAAAAACCATTATAATATTTTAACAAATATGAAACTAAATGCGCTTATTTAATGGCTACAACACATAGGCCTAAATACTCTCTATTTGCACAAATTGCTGCACATTAATTTAATTCTGAATTTTGCACACATAAGTTGAAAGGCATTTGTTTGTGCATAGTAAACCATATCTGCAACATTTATCAAGTTCAAATTGTGCGTGCATTTATTAATGCAACAAGGACAAAGCATGTAAACTGTGTTGTTTGTTTATTCAGAATGGAATAGATCGCAAATGGATCCGAATGAAGAAACATAAAAAATAAAAACATGAACAATGATGAACAATGATGAACACAGAAAATGAACAAGAATGAACTTTGGACTAATATAATTCAACAAGGTTTTAGAATAAAGAATATTTCTTAAACAAAATAAATATTTTTAAAGCCTATTATCCCGGGCCGGTGTGAAATATCGACCCAACCCGAGGATAGTGGCGGGAAATATCGACCCAACCCTAGGATAGTGGCGGGAAATATCGACCCGACCTGACCCGAGGATAGTGGCGGGAAATATCGACCCGACCCGAGGATAGTGGCGGGAAATATTGGCCGACCCGAGGATAGCGGATGGAGATATCGGCCGACCCAAGGATAGCGGCTGGAAATATCAGCCGACCCGAGGATAGCGGCGGGAAATATCGGCCGACCCGAGGATAGCGGCGGGAAATATCGACCCGACCCGAGGATAGCGGCGGGAAATATCGGCCGACCCGAGGATAGCGGCGGGAAATATCGACCCGACCCGAGGATAGCGGCGGGAAATATCGGCCGACCCGAGGATAGCGGCGGGAAATATCGGCCGACCCGAGGATAGCGGCGGGAAATATCGGCCGACCCGAGGATAGCGGCGGGAAATATCGACCCGACCCGAGGATAGCGGCGGGAAATATCGGCCGACCCGAGGATAGCGGCGGGAAATATCGGCCCGACCCGAGGATAGCGGCGGGAAATATCGGCCGACCCAAAGATAGCGGCTGGAAATATCGGCCGACCCGAGGATAGCGGCGGGAAATATCGGCCGACCCGAGGATAGCGGCTGGAAATATCGGCCGACCCGATGATAGCGGCTGGAAATATCGGCCGACCCGAGGATAGCGGCGGGAAATATCGGCCGACCCGAGGATAGCGGCGGGAAATATCGGCCGACCCGAGGATAGCGGCGGGAAATATCGACCCGACCCGAGGATAGCGGCGGGAAATATCGGCCGACCCGAGGATAGCGGCGGGAAATATCGGCCGACCCGAGGATAGTGGCAGGAAATATCGGCCGATCCGATGATAGCGGCTGGAAATATCGACCCGACCCGAGGATAGCGGCGGGAAATATCGGCCGACCCGAGGATAGCGGCGGGAAATATCGGCCGACCCGAGGATAGCGGCGGGAAATATCGGCCGACCCGAGGATAGCGGCGGGAAATATCGGCCCGACCCGAGGATAGCGGCGGGAAATATCGGCCGACCCGAGGATAGCGGCGGGAAATATCGGCCCGACCCGAGGATAGCGGCGGGAAATATCGGCCGACCCAAAGATAGCGGCTGGAAATATCGGCCGACCCGAGGATAGCGGCGGGAAATATCGGCCGACCCGAGGATAGCGGCTGGAAATATCGGCCGACCCGATGATAGCGGCTGGAAATATCGGCCGACCCGAGGATAGCGGCGGGAAATATCGGCCGACCCGAGGATAGCGGCGGGAAATATCGGCCGACCCGAGGATAGCGGCGGGAAATATCGACCCGACCCGAGGATAGCGGCGGGAAATATCGGCCGACCCGAGGATAGCGGCGGGAAATATCGGCCGACCCGAGGATAGTGGCAGGAAATATCGGCCGATCCGATGATAGCGGCTGGAAATATCGACCCGACCCGAGGATAGCGGCGGGAAATATCGGCCGACCCGAGGATAGCGGCGGGAAATATCGGCCGACCCGAGGATAGCGGCGGGAAATATCGGCCGACCCGAGGATAGTGGCGGGAAATAGTCAGTTCACAGTGCAAAAACTGACTCTAAATGTTGTCCTGAATGTTGATACCAAAAATGGATGGAAAGTACGAGGGAGAGGAGGAAGTTTGTGGGTGATAGTTTCAAGAAATGTGTTTTAGCGATTTAGAAAGACTGTAACAGAAGCTCTATTATGATCATCATGATCCTGCATGGCCAAGCACACATTCAACTTCTGTACAGCTTGTTTTATGTTTCTTGTGCATGTGCAGTTTAAATAAAAGCTAAGGCTGAAGTCTAATTTTTTTATTATTTTTTTATAATACATTAAACAGAAAAGCAAATGACTGTGACTGGATTGAAATGCGTTGCTGAAATGGAAAAAGACATTCTTTAAAAACCAGTCGCCCCAGCAGTGCCTAAACACTAGAAACCTTCAGTATTTCCCTTTTTAAACAACTGATGACTTAAAGAAATGACTTACGCTTTACTCAGATCACATCAGAGTGCTTAATCTCACCAGTGTTGACCTTATTCAGAGACAGGTGTGAAAGGATAGGTGAGGGACAGGCTTGTCGTGTTCCCAGTGGCATCCGCTGTAAAAAGCCGTATAAAGCTCCTAGATTACTTACAATTTCCCACAGCTTATATTGTCTGGAGTTTTTTGTCATCTGAAATTTCTTGGAAAGATATTTTTCCAGTGTTTCATGAGCAGAACAATCCAAAAACACATTAAATAACAGTACAGCCCATTGAAGAGATGCATGTCTGTCCCTCACAGTTGAGATAGACATAATTTGCATGTCAGTTGAGATAGATATAATTTGTATATCAATTTACCTTTAGTACAGAAGCAACTCCTTTTCAGTCCAAACTTAAGATCAACTTTTTTTAAATGACCAATTCTAACACAGATGATCCTGCGTGGACATGCACAAAGCCTTTTGCTTTTGTGTAATGTTGTTATTTTGTATTATTTTGTGGAAGCACATCCAGCTAGCAGGGAACGTTCTCAGAACTGTGGCTAACATTCCCTACAAGTTTGGTTAATGTTTTAAAGAAAACATTTGAATGTAATGTTCAAAGAAATGTTTTCTCACAATACAAGTCAGACTCGTGTCGTGTCGTGTTTCATTTGATGAAATGAAATGATATGATACAGCTGTTGATTAGCATAGCATTGCATTAAAGATTGCATTAAGAATGAAAATTAGCCCATGATTTACTCGCCCTGAAGCCATCCTAGGTGTATATGACATTATTCTTTCAGACGGATACAATCAGAGTTATATATAAAATGTCCTGGCTCTTCCAAGTTTCATAATGAAAGTGAATGGCTGGAAAAAATTTGAAGCCCCAAAAAGTGCATCCATGCATGATTAAAAAAATACTCCTCCACACGGCTCCAGGGGGTTAATAAAGGCCTTCGCAAGTGAAGCCAAGAAAAATACCCATATTTTCTGAAAGAAAAAAGTCATATAGGATGACTTGAGGGTGAGTAAATCATGGGCGAATTTTCATTTTAAAGTGAACTATCCCTTTAAAGACATACAGCATATTCATGTCTATTCTCCAACTACAGGCACTTTTGTGTCCTTGGTAAATAAATAAACAAACAAATGCACAAATACATTGTCATTATGAAGTTCATGCTCCTAGTAACCATCAAATCTTGCCCGTTTTCTTTTTAAAATGTTTTTGCCAGGCTGTTTATTAGCACATTTTGCAGTTTTATGCTTGTCCACAACCCAGCCCTCTTTGAATGGTAAAAAATGATATTAAAGAATCGATTTAAAAAATATTTTTGTCAAATAAAATAAATACAATACCATCAAAATTCCAACTATTTTTGTAATAAAATAAGTCTGTCCCCGCAGGTTTTCCGTCATTTCCTCCTCCCTCAACAGAATCCACCTTAAATATTTTATTTACTTGGTAACCATGGAAATAACAGTGAAACGGACATATTAGTTGAAGATGAAACTCCGAGTATTTTTATTCAGCGTCATTTCCACCTTGACTGTAGTTCGGTTGAATTATGTACAACAAATACGAAAATAATGTATTTTGTTTATTACGAGTAAACGAGTAAAGTCCAGAAGTAGCTAAGCCTGACATGAGGGTGTGCTAATATCACAGAATAACTGCTAAAACGTCATTTCCACCTCTGAGAAAGTACAGGCGTAGCTTTGGACATGATATGTGCCGTTTTGTGCGCTATTTGCATGTTCTCATTTGTGCTTTTGTAATAATAAACATAGACCTGAGCAAAAATGAAATGCTGTAGGCAAAAATCCCAACTCGTGGCATTTAGCAACTTTAAATAAAAATGCATTAAGTTCATGAAGTATTAAGATTTATTTTGTTACATGATTAGGTAGCCACTGATGTTGTTGACTGATCCATAATCTTATATATTACAATATTATATTGTAATAAAATACATAAATTGAAAAGTGGTGGAAATTACATCAAGTGCTCTTCAGAAAAACAGTTAAAAATAATAATATTCCATGGGATTCTAAAACTTATATGTGTTATATTGTGTTAGAAGACGAATGAATGAGGCTAGGAAGATAGTTTTAAGTGTGTTTTAAGAGAGGGAATTTTCCATAAGCTCACAGTGCCAAAAGTGCTCCTATTGGAGAATCACCCGTCGGAGAGATAGCTTGATATCACTATCATGTATTTGTCTTCATGTTTCATCAGTCAGAGTGTTCTGGTTCACTATCTTTGTGGGGACTCTCCATAGACTTAATGGTTTTTATACTGTACAAATGGTATATTATATCTCCTTACACTAAACCCATCACAGAAAACTTTCTGCATTTTTTACATTACTTTCTTCCTCTCAAGGAGAGCTCGACTTCAGTCTGACTGGAAAGTAAGTCTTTAACTGCAGAAATGGTCCCCTATAGACTTCAGTGACCCCTGTATGACCCCTGTGTGTTTAACACACGTTGAAGACCTTTCTCAAACACAAAGCAAGTCCATGTTTCATTTCTGGAAGCCCGGGATAACGAGCAAGCACTGTGACTGATCTCAGATCTCAAACACAGACATTAGAGAACACATGAACAGAACACGGGAACTGCTGTAACAAAGTCAAATCTCCAGAGAAGTCAATCAACTCATCTGATATTTAGAAGGAAAAATATTGATTAATACCTTGATTATAATCACTTATTACATATACATTGAAGCAGCAGTGGACCGGCTGTTTTTAAACAATCAATTATTAAACATTAATTGCTTTTATCGGCCGATTCCGATTGTTGGCCGATACACATTCAAAAGTACGTTTTTTAAAAAAAAAAATAAAAAGTCCCTAATTATCACCAATGCTGAACATAAAAAGACATGTTATCATTAAACATTTTTAGAATGTTTTTAGAGAACGTTATCTTATCTTTCAAGAAGAAGAAGAAGTTTTTATTTTATTTATTAGAGAGAGAGAGAGAGTGTGTGTGTGAGGGTGTTGATCAGGAGTGTTACTGTGTCCATTAAGGATATGTGTAGATTCACACCATGACTATATATATACATATATACTGTATAAAAGAGCATCTGTCATGCTATTGTAACTATTCTACTGGGCCGAGAGGCCATGTATTCCTGAAATAAACTATTATTATTATTATTACTGTATATTTTGATGCTTCAACTTAAACTTATTTCTGTTTATTGCCAAGTCTAATATCATGCTAATATATTTAGTTAACAATAATAACCCTGGCAGTGTTATTATTTAAAACATAGTTATCCTGTGTCCTGAGAACAAACTGTGTGTGTGTGTGTGTGTGTGTGTGTGAGAGAGAGAGAGAGAGAGAGAGAGAGAGAGAGAGAGAGAGAGAGAGTGAGTGAGTGAGTGAGTGTGTAGGTGTTTTTCGAGAGTGTGTGATTTCACACTGTTAGAGCTGTTGTGTGACCGTGGGAACTTCTCTAACTTTTTACACATGTTCCCAATCCCAGTGAACAGGGAACTTTCTCTCAAATTAATCTGCTTATTAATAATGTTCTCAAACTTTTAGCACACAAACCAATGTTCATGGGACGTCTTATTTCTGAAACTTTTCAGTTGGAAAAGCTTTTCAGTCGTCTAACGTTTTTTAAATGTTACTTGTTTCAGAACGTTCAGATTCAAAAGTAACGTTCCATAATGTGTGAAGAATGATACAATGTTACTGTTCACATCTATCGGGCGTTTAGATGAAGCTGTAAGTGTGTGTTATACCAGCAGTGTGTGTGTGTTATACCAGCAGAGGGAGCCAGAGCATATGTTCTCTGTTCAGCACTTCTGAGATCATGTTCCCAGTTACCAAACACTTCACACACACTCCTATAGTGTCTTCTTCTCTTCCCCCACCCTCACAATTCTCATCTCTGGATGTGAATACTGCAACGGATACCCTATGCTCCACACTAACCTCTACTCTAGACAAAATCTGCCCTCTCTCCTCCAGGCCAGCACGCGCTACTCCTTCTAACCCCTGGCTATCTGAGGTTCTTCGTGAACACCGGACCGAACTCAGGGCAGCAGAGAGGAAATGGCGCAAATCAAAAGACTCATCTGACCTGAGTATGTATAAATCTCTCCTCTCATCCTTTTCTGCTGATGTTCATGCTGCAAAATCTTCTTATTTCCACAACAAGATCAACAGCTCCTCCAACGCACGACTACTCTTCAAGACATTCAACTCACTCCTCTGTCCACCTCCACCACCACCCTCCTCCTCCTTAACTGCCGATGATTTTGCAAACTTCTTCACCAACAAAACAACAACTATCAGCAGTCAATTCTCAGCTCCACACACACAGGAACCCAGACCGACCCCTTCCACAGCCAATACCCCTCTGTCCTCCTTTTCGCCGCTAACAGAGGAAGAAGTATCTACACTTCTCCTCTCCAGTCAACCTACCACCTGCCCTCTAGACCCCATCCCCTCACACCTTCTACAAGCCATCTCTCCCACACTTCTACCAGCACTCACACACATCATCAACTCATCCCTCCATACTGGCACCTTCCCTACAGCATTCAAGCAGGCTCGGGTCACTCCACTGCTTAAAAAACCAACGCTAAACACATCTTTTGTAGAGAATTACAGACCCATCTCTCTCCTACCATTCATTGCGAAGACACTTGAAAGAGCTGTTTTCAACCAAGTAACATCCTTCTTGTCTCTAAACAACCAGCTGGATGTCAACCAATCTGGCTTCAAGAAAGGGCATTCAACTGAGACTGCATTACTGTCGGTCACAGAAGCCCTACGGATTGCAAAAGCTGCTTCCAAATCTTCACTCCTCATTCTCCTTGATCTGTCTGCTGCCTTCGACACCGTGAACCATCAGATCCTTATGTCCAGCCTCTCATCACTGGGCATCACAGGAACTTCACTCGACTGGTTTGAATCCTATCTCACAGGTAGGTCCTTCAAAGTCGCATGGAGAGGCGAGGTATCCAGAGCACATCAACTGACCACAGGGGTTCCCCAGGGTTCAGTTCTTGGTCCCCTCCTCTTCTCCATCTACACTACATCACTGGGACACATCATACAGGCACATGGTTTCTCCTACCACTGCTATGCTGATGACACACAACTCTTCCTCTCATTTCGACCAGATGATCCCACAGTAGCTGCACGAGTCTCGAGCTGTCTGGCAGACATCTCCACATGGATGAAGGAACATCACCTGCAGCTCAACCTGGCAAAGACTGAGCTGCTCGTCCTCCCTGCCAATCCGTCTCTACAGCACGACTTCACCATCCAGCTTGATTCATCATCAATCACCCCATCAAGGTCGGTCAGAAATCTGGGAGTAACGTTTGATGACCAGCTGTCCTTCACAGATCACATTTCAAAGACAGCTCGATCATGCAGGTTTGCATTGCACAACATCAGGAAGATCAGGCCTTTCCTAACTGAGCACGCAACACAACTCCTCGTCCAGGCCCTGGTCATTTCTAGGCTTGACTACTGCAATGCTCTTCTGGCCGGACTTCCAGCATGTGCTACCAAACCTCTTCAGATGATCCAGAATGCTGCAGCTCGTCTTGTCTTCAACGAGCCCAAGAGGGCCCACGTCACCCCTCTGTTAATCTCTCTGCACTGGCTACCTCTCGCTGCTCGCATCAAGTTCAAGGCATTGACGCTTGCTTACAGATCTATCACAGGCTCAGCTCCCTCCTACCTTCACTCACTCCTACGAGCCTACATCCCCACCAGACGCCTACGATCAATCAACAAGCGACGTCTCGTGGTTCCATCACAGAAAGCCACAAAATCACTTTCCAGATCATTCTCATTCACAGTTCCATGCTGGTGGAACACTCTCCCCACCCTTATCCGGAATGCTGAATCCCTGACAACATTCAAAAAACAGCTGAAAACCCATCTCTTCCATGAGCACCTAAACTCATAAAAAAAAAAAAAAAACCTTTCCCTTCAAATCCCACCTATCATGCTTATGCTACTCTGAATAATGCCTGAACTTCGTATTCTGAACACTTCTTGCGTTGTTGTTGTCTTTTGCCTCTTCATGATGACTCGCTTAATTTAGTCCTGATTTGTAAGTCGCTTTGGATAAAAGCGTCTGCTAAATGACTAAATGTAAATGTAAATGTATAGTATTGGGAGTCACTGGGTCCATCAGCGGTTTGGTTACTCTTGTTCTCTAAAATATCTTGTTCTGTGTTCAGCAGAAGAGAGAAACTCATACAGGTCTGGAACAACATGAGGTTGAGTAAATGATGACAGAACTTCCATTTCTGGCCGAACTGTCCCTTTAAAGAGTGAAGTGTGTGTGGATGAGCTGTAAGTGTGTGTGTGGATGAGCTGTGAGTGTGTGTGTGGACAGCAGAGGGCGCAGTTTCACTGTTGTATATTTATACATACCCATAATATGCACTCACCTAAAGTATTATTAAGAACATCTGTTCAATTTCTAATTAATGCAATTATCTAATCAACCAATCACATGGCAGTTGCTTCAATGCATTTAGGGGTGTGGTCCAGGGCTGCGTTTCCCAAAAGCATCGTAAGCCTAAGTTGATCGAAAAAACGATCGTACGACTGATCTTAATATTACGGTCTGTTTCCCAAAAGCATCATAGCTTAAGTAGCACTTGAAAATCTTCGTAGATCTACGAGTGCTCTGGAGTAATCGTACATCCCCAAGTGTGTCGTAAGAAGACAGATTTATGAGGACACCTGCAGGACAACCGGCAGATTACACCTTTAACTTTATTCAAATGCAATGTGATTATAATATAAGGTTTTGATTGTACTTTATTGTACACTTTATTACTCTTTTTTTTGTTGTTGGTTAAATTAATGTTTAAATGAAATAATTTAAAAGGTCAGAAAAAAATAGAAATAATTTAATCTAATAATTTTAATCAAAATTAAATGAATGAAAAAAAAAAAAATCCTTTAAATCTGTTAAAAATTACATCTTTGTTTTACATCTCCTCTAAAAGGACATTAATGTAATATTTTTGAAAGGTATCTTTCTTTTTTCATGTTAAGTTAATTTTTGGGAAACGCTCGTGGAATTGCTGCGAGCATTCGTAACCTTGCACGCAGAAAATCCTCTTAAGAGCTAAGATACATCGTTATCGGGAAACCCGGCCCAGGGCTGGGTTTCCCGATAACGATGGATCTTAGCACTTACGAGGATTTTCTGCGAGCGACTTTACGAACGTTCGTGTTCATTTCACAAAATGGCTAAAAAAAATTAAAAAGACCTTTTTAAAAACCTTTCAAAAAGATGATATTAATGTCCTTTTAGAGGAGATAGAGCGAAACAAAGATGTCATTTTTAACAGATTTAAAGGATTTCTTTTATTAATTTTTTTGTTCATTCATTTAATTTTGATTAAAATTATTAGATTAAATTATTTCTATTTTTTCTGACCTTTTTAATTATTTCATTTATACATTAATAAAAAATAAATAAAAAAAAGAGTAATAAAGTGTACAATAGATAAAGTACAATCAAAACCTTATATTATAATCACATTGCATTTGAATAAAGTTAAAGGTGTAATCTGCCGGTTGTCCTGCAGGTGTCCTCATAAATCTGTCTTCTTACGACACACTTGGGGATGTACGATTACTCCAGAGCACTCGTAGATCTACGAAGATTTTCAAGTGCTACTTAAGCTACGATGCTTTTGGGAAACAGACCATAATATTAAGATCAGTCGTACGATCATTTTTACGATCTACTTAGGCTTACGATGCTTTTGGGAAACGCAGCCCTGGTCAAGAAAATCTCCTGAACTCCAAACTGAATGTCAGAATGGGAAAGAAAGGTGATTTAAGCAATTTTGAGCGTGGCATGGTTGCTGGTGCCAGACCGGCCGGTCTGAGTATTTCACAATCTGCTCAGTTACTGGGATTTTCACGCACAACCATTTCTAGGGTTTACAAAGAATGGTGTGAAAAGGGAAAAACATCCAGTATGCAGCAGTCCTGTGGGCGAAAATGCCTTGTTGATGCTAGAGGTCAGAGGAGAATGGGCCGACTGATTCAAGCTGATAGAAGAGCAACTTTGACTGAAATAACCACTTGTTACAACCGAGGAATGCAGCAAAGCATTTGTGAAGAATTAAGGCAGTTCTGAAGGCGAAAGGGGGTCAAACACAGTATTAGTATGGTGTTCCTAATAATCCTTTAGGTGAGTGTATATCAGGGTGGGAATTATACCGCGGCCACGCGGCCATGGCCGCCGTTGCCCTACACTTTGGCCTTCATGCCCCGTGAAAAAAAAAATCATCGTACGGCCACAGTGGCCTGTGTGCCCTGGCCCTGTCCAAGTTCCACCCAAGTAGTCTCTGAACTTCAATTAGTTTGTGGATTCGCGCAGGTGCAGTGTCATAATCACATCGATGATCTCACGCATCAAAACAGCAGCAGTGCAAGAAGCATGTAACGTCAGCACCAACAGAAGAACGACACTCTGTTGTCGAAACTGGTGCATAGATATATACACTAGATTTCGCCTTGGCTACGGCATTCGTTCATGAACTGCCGTAGCCAAGGCGAAATCTATATGTCTATCTATGCACCAGTCTGCGCACAAGTCACACAGCAGGAAGCGCGGGCGCCGTCAGATCACTTGGACGTCGCTGTGTTACAAGAGGTAAAAACGATATAAATACTGTTCGTTTTCTCACACAAACCGCTCGTTTCGTGTCTTAGGCCATCAATGTGTACTTACGATGGGGAATTGTTTAATTTGGACTCTGTGGATGCTCTTTGAGACAGTGACCATAGACCTGCATTATATGACTGACAGACAAGAACGGTTTGACCTAAAAATATCAAAATCTATTTGCTAGTAGATAAGTGCCCTTTTCAGAAAAGGGCCCTATGCAAGGTTCCAGAGGTAACGGCATTGGCGTACTATTTTTTTAATAGTTCAAAGATTTAATGTTATTACCTTGACAAACTATAACTTACATCATTAAAAAGATATAAGACTCACGTTTCAGTATTTGAACACTATTGTATTCTGAGAAATTTATATTGACAGTTATGTCTTAATTTGTGTCAGGAGTTATGAAATGCAAAAATGAGTCGATACCTTTAATATGAATTATGAGCGTCAGACGCTCCCATTCATAAAAAACTCCTGTGCTGTCGTCATGAAAGCGATTCACAAAACAACGTCCCTCACGGCTTTTAGCTCAAAAGTGTGCAGATTTGGAGAAATATTGATATATTCTCAGTTTACATCAGATTTCTATTGACAGGAATAATATTTTATTGAATTTATAGCCAAATGCGTCGATGTAGCCTAATCATTATGAGCGCTGTATACTGATGTGCTGTGTTTTCAATTCATACCAGCAGCCTGAGGGCGCTCTACTGAACATTATAGTCCATATTTGAAACACATGAAGAAGAGCGTTCGACAATGCAGGAAATTATTAATTTATTGGCATTTGTGTTGTTTCTGAATGCTTTTATTGGCATTTGTGTTGTTTCTGAATGCTTTTATTGGCATTTGTGTTGCTTCTGAATGCTTTTATTGGCATTTGTGTTGTTTCTATTGTTGTGTGAGGGTGTATACCTTCTGGATGTAATGGCGCTCTCTCTCTCTCTCTCTCATAAAATTTTTTTTTTTTTTTAAGTCATAATCCATGTCTTATTCCAAATTAGGATGTTATGGTATCAATCTGAATGGGAAAACCATCAAATTGTACGATGGCCTTTGTGCCCTGTCATATGGCCTTGGTGCCCCTAAAAAAAAAAAAAGGTGGAGGCCAAATGGCCTTGCCCCTAAAATTACATAATTCCCACCCTGGTGTATATTAAATTTAATCTGCTCGTCATAGATCAGTTCAGTCAGATTAATGTTCATTTAAAGGGATAGTTCACTTTGAAATTACATTTTGGTATGTTTTAGCTTACCTCAAGGGCATCCAAGATGTAGTTGTCTTTGTTTCCGCAGTAGTTTCAATTTTGATATTTTTAGGTCAAACCGTTCTTGTCTGTCAGTCATATAATGCAGGTCTATGGTCACCACCTCAAAGAGCATGCACAGAGAAGTCCAAATTAAACAATTCCCCATCGTAAGTACACATTGATGGCCTAAGACACGAAACGAGCGGTTTGTGTGAGAAAACGAACAGTGTTTATATCGTTTTTACCTCTTGTACACAGCCACGTCCACAGTGTTTTAGTGAGACGGGTTACAGCTATCAGCATTTATCCATATTCACTGATGATTTTGATAATAACTAATAATTGTGAATAATCAAAAGATTGTTTTCAGTGTCATAAATGAGGACATGCTTCAGACTTCTGCTGTTTTAGAATAACCTAGCAGAAATATTAAAGCATTATTTACTTTATGAATCTTTTAGCATTGAGAATGTGGCTAAAGAGAGGATTTGTCAGATTTAGCTGAGAGGAGTCAGTGTTTGTGTGTGTGTGTGTGTGTGTGTGTGTGAGGGTGTTAATCACGAGTGTTACTGTGTCCATTAAGGATGTGTGTAGATTCACACCATGACTCTATATATATATATATATACTGTATATTTTGATGCTTCAACTTAAACTTATTTCTGTTTATTTCCAAGGCAACAATATTTTTCATCTAATATTTATATAGTTTTTAATATCTTTAGTTAACAATAATAACCCTGGAAGTGATATGATTCACTTCTTATTAAATATTGTTATTATTTAAAACGTAGTTATCCTGTGTCACGCAAGAACAAACTGTGTGTGTGTGTGTGTGTGTTCATGTAAAAATCCAGATTTTTTTTAATGCTCTTTATTTCATGATATTAATAAAGCAAAAGGCAAACAGAAAGCTGTGTGTGTGTGTGTGTAATGTGCAGACATCCTCACATTAATTCACTTTTCAACATTGGTTAGATAAAGATGAGAGAAGCAAAGCTTAAGAGTGACATCATCCAGAATCTCATTTCTGTCGGTCAGACTTTCAGCATCAGGAATAAAGCTCGTGTGTTTCAGAGCTCAACCACTGCAGTTTGGCTGATTATTATCTGGTTTAGCATTATTTTCATTTGCCTCAAAATGAATAGGTAGACATTTGTTCAAGATTTTTTCTTTTTCACAGCCAAGAATCACATGTTGATTTTTTATGAATTTGACCTTCTTGACCTTCATCTTAGTGTTGACAGTAACAGTGTAGAAGTTGAAAGTCTCCTTGCTGATGCAGAGGTTTTTGGTGTTAGGATATATCTTTCCCCCTGTTGAACACACAGCTAACACTTTATCAAATTCTGATTCTGAATAGACAAAGAAGCTCTGAATCGGCCGGTGCCAGGTTTCAATTTTGGTAATGAACGTCTCCCATTCTCTGATGTTCAGACTCTTTGGGACATTGTTGTTTAGGTGTTGTTTAAGGAAGGTGTAATGTTCGATGTAATCTGGATTCAACGTATTCACCGCATTCACACAGCGCTGTGGCTCCGGCTTCGGCTTCGGCTTCGGCTTACTCAGAGCCGGCTGGAGAGAGAGACTCAAGACGATCAGGAATAACAGCATCTTCAGGATCTGGGGAGATTTGTGTAAGATAGAAATGTCAGATTGCAGATTCACTGTCGTCACGAACCATAAAATACAGAAAAGTACATTTTCACTTGTTAATTGCAATACAAATAAACACTTTACCATAAGGTTTCACTAGTTAACATTAATGTATAAACTAACATGAGCATTTGTTACTGTATTTGTTCATCTTTGTTAACGCTAGTTAAGAATACATCCGTTCATTGTTAGTTCATGTTAGTTCACAGCATTAACTAATGTTAACAACTTTTGATTTTAATAATGTATTAGTAAATGCTGAAATAAAAGTAAATTAATTAGTTCACCCAAAAATGAAAGTTCTGTCATTAATTACCAAACCTGTGAGACATTCGTTCCTCTTCAGAACACAAGTCTAGATCTTTATAATGAAACCGAGAGCTTTCTGTAAATGATGTTTCTCTCACACACACACACACACACACTCGCGTCGCTTCATAAGATTAAAGTTAAATGACTGGAGTCACTGAGAACTTTAATGATGTCTTTCTTATCGTTCTGGACCTTGAATGTGTGAATTGCTTCTGATGGAGGGACAGAAAGCTCTCGCATTTCATTAAAAAATATTAATTTGTGTTCTGAAGATGAAGGTCTGATATTAATGTAGAGCGACAGTAATAATGATCATTTCTGGGTGAACTAACCCTTTAACATTGAGATTAATAAATGCTGCAGAAGTATTGTTCACTCTCAGCTCATGTTCACTAATGAAACCTTATTGTAAAGTGTTACCAAGAACATCTCTATTATTGATTCATTTCTGCAATAAGAGAGAACTGGTGAATTCAAACATAATCTTGTTCAAAAGTTTTATATATCAGATTCAGGAGTAGATTTATAGCTTACACACACGAGGACTTGGTCTTTGTGACGGAAGATTCCAGAGGGACGACTCTGAAGAAAACAAGAGAAGAGGAAAATGAGTAAAAATAAAAATAAATGTATATAAAAATACACAATAGACAAAAAAGACAACAGACAATACAAGTGCAGATATATAATTATACGAGGGAATGTGAATAAGAGGTTTGATAAATACATCAGACAGAAATAAAGACCATTAGGAAGAATACATTACCTTGGAGAAGAGTGTGTGTCGAGTCAAGAGTTGATCTCAGTTTGAGCGTTTGCTGAGTGTATCTGAGAGTTGGTGTGTGTGTGTCTTATATACGCAGGTAGTCAATGATCTCATGTGAGAAGAGGAAGTCAAATATTTGTCAGCAAAAGTTTTAGCCACTTATGAAGAAACGTTATGGGATTAAAAAAAAAAAACATTGTATACAAATAATATTGAAATATTTGACCAGATAAGACCAATAACATTAAAATGTAGCCTATATTATAAAACGTATAGTTGCAGTCCTTGATTCTGATTGGTTGTGACTGTTTCTGGGGATTCACTTTTTATTTTGCCTACCTTTTGTCTTCTGCATTCTCCTTACCCTTGTCTCCTGTTCTTCCCTCAGACTCGTCCCCCAGAAACAGTCCCACGGACCCAGCCCCAAACCCAGTCTCTTAAAGGGTCATGAAACCCCCCTCTTTCAGCTCAAGTCTAGCTCACAATCTTTTTGAAAAATGCAACTTAAATGGGCGTGGCTGTGAGAAGAAGGGAGGGGAGTGGGTGTGGTCTGGCACGGCAGGGGAGAGGAGAGGAGAGGAAACGTACTCGGTTACTAACGTAACCTCTGTTCTCTCTAGAGAGGGAACGAGTATTGCGTAAGCTAGCTTACGCTGCGGGAAAGTCTCCTTTCACGAGATACTGAAGCCAAAAATTATCCTAATTTTTTAAACTTTGTCAACGCAGTGCGGCAGCCTGCAGACCTAGGGCAAGCGAATCGCGTGCCCATTGGCTGCTCTGCGGCATCTGCAGCAGCCTATGGCTGAGCCTTGCGCGTGACGTCACGTCCAATGAGCGCGCTTGGCGCGCTTAGTGCGTCACAGCCCGTCATTAGGGGTGTGGCTTAGAGTATATAAGCAAGGAACAGAGGCTGCTTCGCTGGTTTCTGTCGCATGAAGCGAAAATGAGCTCGTGGCGAGAGCACGGCGGGTTACGCAATACTCGTTCCCTCTCTAGAGAGAACAGAGGTTACGTTAGTAACCGAGTACGTTCTCTTACGAGAGGTTCTCTCGTATTGCGTAAGCTAGCTTACGCTGCGGGAACACCTTTGTCAACGCCGTGCGCGCGCCCAGCATCCTGAATGAATCCCGTGGGAAGCCCAGGGAACGCGAAGCGGAGCTGGGCGGCCAGATACCACAGTACACAAGCACATAATATGGGGCAGGGAGCGGCACAGCCGGTCCAACTAACACTTCCATATAGTGTAGCTCAACCAGTAGAGCTAAATCAGCAGCGTAGCCCGCGCACAGACAGTGGGCTGGCTTACGCGAGACTTAGACTGATAGCACTTTGGCCTGCAAAGCGGGAACTTCCAGGTTGTAAAACCTAACAAATGTGGAGGGGGAGGCCCAGCCCGCCGCTGCACAAATGTCATGAATGGGAATCCCACTGGACCACGCCCACGATGAGGCCATGCCTCTGGTGGAGTGTGCCCGAATGCCCAAGGGGCACTGCAGGTTTTTAGATGCGTAAGCAGCTGCGATAGCATCGACTATCCATCTGGACAGAGTGTGTTTCGAGGCGGCGAGACCCTTGGTGCGCCCACCAAACGAAACAAAAAGCTGCTCTGAACGCCTGAAGGCGGCGGAGCGCGAAATATAGCTTCTCAGCGCCCTAACTGGGCAGAGGAGGTGACTATCTGCCTCGCAGCCAGTAATCGGCAGGGCTGAAAGGGAAATGACCTGCGCTCTGAAGGGAGTGCCCAAAATTTTTGGGACGTACCCATGCCTCGGTCTGAGAATAACTTTAGAGTCATTAGGTCCGAACTCGAGGCACGCAGCGTTAGTGGATAACGCGTGAAGGTCTCCCACACGTTTTACTGAAGACAGTGCTATCAGAAAAACGGTTTTGAGCGTGAGGTATTTCATATCCACAGTTTCTAAAGGTTCAAAGGGATGTGCTTTCAGTGCGTCTAAGACCAGTGAAAGATCCCACATAGGAACCGAAGGGGGTCGCGGGGGGTTCATCCTCCTCGCTCCTCTAAGGAAGCGGATGACCAACTCGTTCCTTCCTAATGCGCGGCCCGGCTCTGAAACAGAGAGCGCTGAAATGGCCGCGACATAGACTTTGAGCGTGGAGGGGGACCTGCCCGCGTCCAGTAGCTCTTGAAGGAAACACAATACTTGCGAGACCCCACATGTCTGTGGATTGAGCCCTTTGGTAGTGCACCATTTGTTAAACACAGACCATTTAGACGTGTAGAGCCGCCTCGTAGAGGGGGCTCTAGATTGTATGATCGTGTTCATCACCCCTTCTGGTAGATCAGCATGTAGTTGTTGAGGCTCCACGCATGCAGAGACCAGTGCTCTGGGTGGGGATGCCAAATCGAGCCGCGGGCTTGAGAGAGAAGGTCTCTCCGCACCGGAATCGGCCAGGGGGCTGAGTCTGCCAATTGTATGAGTTCCGGGAACCAAGCTTGGTTCTCCCAGAACGGGGCTATGAGGAGCACTGTGTGGCGCGCTTTCCTGACTCTCTCGATGACCTGAGGCAGCAGAGAGACTGGCGGAAACGCATATAGCGGGCCGCTGGGCCAAGACTGGGCCAGCGCGTCCTCGCTCTTTGAAAAGAACGCTGGGCAGTGTGCGTTGTCTTTTGACGCAAAGAGGTCGACTTTCGCTCTGCCAAAGCGGCGCCACAGCGACTGGACTGTTTGAGGGTGTAGAGACCACTCCCCAGGGGGAACGTTGTCCCTGGACAGTCTGTCGGGGCCCTCGTTCGGATGGCCAGGCACATGCGATGCTCTCAGAGAGCGCAGAGAGTGCTGAGCCCATACGAGGAGGCGTTCCGTCAGGGCGCAGAGTTGCTTTGATCTGACACCGCCCTGGCGGTTCACATAGGCCACTACTGAAGTGTTGTCCGTGCGGACTAGAACATGGTGACCAAGGAGGAAAGGGAGGAAGTGCATGAGCGCTTTCTCGACCGCGAGCATCTCTAGACAGTTTATGTGTAGGAGATTCTCCTGGTCTGACCAGTGGCCAAAGACCGGTCTGCCTTCGAAGAGCGCTCCCCAACCTAGGTTGGACGCGTCTGTAGAGACAACTTTCCGGTGTGAAACCACTCCCATATTCACTCCCGTGTGATACCATTCGGCTGCTAGCCAGGGCTGCAGGGCTGAGACACAGACCTGAGTCACTCTGATTAGCGAGCCGCCGGTCGCCCAGGCTCGATGGGATACGCGCGTTCTCAGCCAGCGTTGAAGCGGGCGCATGCGCAGTAAACCCAACTGAAGCACTGCTGCAGCTGAGGCCATATGCCCCAGAATGCGCTGAAATGCCTTCAGGGGAACCCGGTTGCCTTCTTTGAAGGATGCAGCGAGGCGCTGGATGCGGCGCGCGCGCTGCTCCGTCAATCTGGCCGTCATCGCCACCGAGTCCAGTTCTATTCCGAGAAAGGAAATCGACTGCCGGGGCGAGAGCGAGCTCTTTGTCCAGTTGACCGCTAGACCCAAAACCTCCAGGTGGTCGAGTAGCGCTGTTCTGTGAGACACAAGTTCTGTCTCTGACTGCGCTAGAACGAGCCAATCGTCCAAGTAGTTCAGAATTCGCATTCCCTGACTCCTCAGGGGAGCGAGAGCCGTGTCCATGCATTTCGTAAATGTACGGGGTGCTAAAGACAGGCCGAACGGCAGGACTGTGTATTGATAAGCTCGACCGTCGAAGGCGAATCTCAAAAATGGCCTTTGACGGGGAGTTATCTGGATCTGGAAATAAGCGTCCTTCAGATCGAGAGAGATAAACCAGTCTCCTGGGCGAATTTGCGCGAGGATCTGTCTGGTTGTAATCATCCTGAACGGCCGTCTCATGAGGGCTTTGTTCAGATGTCTCAGATCTAAAATAGGTCTTAATGCTCCGTCCTTCTTGGGAACGAGGAAGTAACGGCTGTAAAAGCCTGACTCGCTCAGAGAAGGATGCACCTGTTCTATGGCCCCTTTTCGCAGCAGCTTTGTTATCTCTGCTTGAAGCAGATGTGCTGTTTCCAAACTCACTTTCGTTTCCGTCTGCGCTAGAAAGCGCGGAGGGCGACGAGCAAATTGGAGCGAATAACCGTGTCTTATGGTGTTGAGCACCCATTCTGACGCGCCCTGAATAGCCTCCCATGCTTTTGCATGCATAGCTAGGGGTCGAATGGTCTCTGGGTTCAGATCGCCGCGTTGCGCGGGATGGGGAACCTGTATCAGAGAAGACGGGGCGGCGCGCGCCGCCGATGCTCGGACACGAGGGCAGAAGAACAGGGCTGGCCGACTATGCAGAATTTAGTAGCTCGATCTCGGACGATGGAGCGTGAACTGCTGTCAAACAACCCAGGCGCGAGGGCGGCGTGGGGATTATGGTGTCTGAAAGTGGGCGCGCGTGCTCGTGAGCTGGCGCGGGATATGCACTTATGACACGGCCAGTGTTTGGGGGCTTTATGAGGTTTGCAACCTGTCTGGCAGAGCGGGCAGTGGGCAGGTGTGAGCACAGGGCTGTGGGCACATTTCCTACACTTGATGCTCGAGCGGAAAGTTTCCGCTTTAAGAGATAGCGCTCTGGACGCGTTGCCATGGGAACCTGGTCTGTGTGAGGCAGTGAGCACACGGGAGTGGGCACTTTTTCTACACTTAAAACCCCTGCGGCTTGAGCCGTAGCAATTTGAGGTAACTGAGTGACAGAGCGAGCAGCGAGTAGTTGTGAGCACGGAAGTGTGGGCACTTTTACTACATTTAGTGCTCGAGCGGTGTGAGGCCGCTTTATGAGAGAGCGCTCTGGGCGCGTTACCATGGGGATTGCACTTGTGTGAAGCAGTGAGCACATGGGTGTGGGCACATTTTCTACACTTAAAGCACTTATACTCTTTTTGAGATTTATCTGGGTCGCCGTGAAAACGGCGTTTGTGTGCAGGCGAGCGAGTGTAATTACTGGCTCGTTGGCTGCGGTGTGTGCTGCTGCAGTAGCCTGAACATAGGGGACTGACAGAGCTGTGCGTTTTGATGGCGGTCCGGCCGTAGCGGGACTCAACCATCTTTTCCTCCTTGCGGATGCTAGGAGGACTTCGCGGGCTCGGGCTTCAACGCGATCTTGGACCGCGGGCCCCGTGGGGGCGGCGGTCTGTGACGGCTGGTCGAGCGCGACCTGGGGCGATTGCCCTGGCGCCGCTGCGAAGCGTTGGGGGGCCTGGAAGAGCGCTGGTTAGAGCTGCGCACAGGAGGCTGAGTTTGAGGGCGGCCTGTGGCTGAGCTCGAACGGCGGGGCAGGAAGAGGTCCATCGCCTGCGACGCCTTCTGTACCTCAGAGAACCGATCCACAATTCCGCTGACCGCAGGGCCAAAGAGGCCGGTGGGCGAGAGTGGTGCGTTCAGAAACACAGCGCGCTCTGACTCACTCATGTCCGCGAGCGTCAACCATAGATGTCTGTCGATGACGGTGAGCGCGGCCATGGATCTGCCGATGGCTTGAGCAGCGGTCTTGGTAGCGCGCAGCGCGAGATCCGTAGCGCTGCGGAGATCGGTTAAGGCAGACTGATCCGAGCCCTTCTCGTCCAGTTCACGGAGGAGGTCGGCTTGAAGGATCTGAAGAATAGCCATTGAGTGCAGGGCGGAAGCAGCCTGGCCGGAGGCGGCGAAAGCGCAGCCGGCGAGAGCTGAGGTGGTCCTGCAGGCTTTAGACGGCAGGGCAGACTTTGAGCGCCATCTAGCAGACGGCGGGCAAAGGTGCGTTGCCACAGCATCCTCAACGGCGGGGATGCCGTTATAGCCGTTCTCGGCGGCTCCGTCCACCTGGGAGAGAGCCGAGGAGACTGGCGAGCGGAGTCTGGTGGAGAACGGAGCGTTACAGGACTTAGAGAGCTCGGCGTGGAGCTCAGGCAGGAAGGGTGCTGACCTAGAGGCAGGCGCAGGGCGGCGGCTAGGCAGAAAAAACCCGTCAAGGCGATTGGGCTCCGGCTCCTTAGGTGGGGACCAATCCAGTCCCATTCTCTCGACCGCTAAAGTGAGGAGGCGGAGAAGCTCTGCGTCAACACTAGCGCGGGTTCGAGAAGACTCCAGAGTAGAGGGGGCGGAGCGGTGAGAGCCCGACCACTCCTCGCTGTCAGACGCGAGCAGAGAGCAGCTGTCAGCGGCATCATCTGCATCATCCCCCAGGGCGACGGCAGTGCGGGCAGTGGCCGGCCGCTGCGCGTCGGAGAAGGGTGGGGGGGAAGGAGAGAGCGAGGCTCGCGGGAGAGGTTCCGGCGAGCGCTCAGCTGTAGCGTCCAGTTCCGGCGGCCTTTGAGAGCGACGTTTTTTCTTTCGTGGCCCGGAAGAAGCGGCCGGAGAAGGTGGAGTTTCTTCGAATTTAGCGAGTCGAGCCCGTAGGGTCGACATCGGTAAATCTTCACACTGTTCGCAGCCGCCCTCGGAGAGAGCGCGAACAGCGTGGTCAAAACCCAGGCAGAGAGCGCACAGCACGTGGCGGTCTCCGTCGCTGAGCGAGGCTCTGCACGAGCCACAGGATGTGCGAGGCATTTGAAACAACGCCTCGCGCTCTTTTAGATGCAAGTGTGTCGCGGCGGACACACACACACACAAAACAGAGCAGAAAAAGGATATATGTGCCGGATGGCGCAGCAGGCAGGGAAGGCTGAAGGCGGCGAGCGGCCGGCGTCCTCAGGCTGAGATCCTCGGCGTGCTGGTCGCTGGATTCAACGGCGGCTTCCTCGGAGATCAGCGATGCGAAGAGCTTCGCTGAAGAGACAGAAATCAGCGAAGCAGCCTCTGTTCCTTGCTTATATACTCTAAGCCACACCCCTAATGACGGGCTGTGACGCACTAAGCGCGCCAAGCGCGCTCATTGGACGTGACGTCACGCGCAAGGCTCAGCCATAGGCTGCTGCAGTTGCCGCAGAGCAGCCAATGGGCACGCGATTCGCTTGCCCTAGGTCTGCAGGCTGCCGCACTGCGTTGACAAAGTTAAAAAAATTAGGATAATTTTTGGCTTCAGTATCTCGTGAAAGGAGACTTTCCCGCAGCGTAAGCTAGCTTACGCAATACGAGAGAACCTCTCGTAAGAGAACTGTCATCGCCAGTGGTCTGCATATCGACTGTCACTAAAAATCAGTGGTAACACGTGAGGAAATGCTAGATTTTTTTGATAGCTGGAAAAGTTAAAGTCTAATGAAATACACGGACACCTTATTTTTGTCCTTTCAAAAGTAACTGAATGCCCTGCTACATATATTAGCCTACAGTAATCATAATTGTATTTAAATCAAATAAATTGTTTCTATACACACTATAAATGCATTTATTTGAAAATAAAAAATTTTCCGTTTTAAAAAAAAACCTTCCGTACACAGCCTAGATCTACGCGCTCCCTAAACCCACATAAGATGGACAGAGACAGAAATTTTCACAAATTAAGCTTTCGTTTCGTACAATTGAGGTATTATCGAAATATCTAAATTTTTAATAACGAGTGATTATTTAACAAAAGGCAAGTAAAACGGTCAGGGTAACATTTTAGATACACACACACACACACACACACCTCTGAAGCGATAGAAAAGTCCTCGGGACCGCATCACTAGACGCAACCTGCATTGGTGTACAAGGCTGAAGTCCACCATTCTCCCGTTGAATGGTTGCTACACACACAGAGTTTAGACGTGTCCGTGGTTGATGGCCATACAACCGCCCTCAGCTGGAGTCTAGCCCGGGCAGCATCGCGGGGAAAAATGCACTGGAACTTTTGCACCACGAAAACAAACGCGCGTCCCATCATTGCTCTCTCATCTACTATGCAATATCAGTTTGACTGTCTGTTCCACGTGGTGTCATGAATAATTAAGAGAAGTGTCTTCTCATTGGATAAGAAAACTCAGTACATGAATAATAATGAGACACCGATGAGTCATCAAAGTACTATAGTGCTCTGCCACGTCACAGCCTGTGACGTGGACACGATGAAGATTTTAAACCCGGAAGATGAAAATAGCGGAAAAAAACTAAATTTTAACCATTTTCCCCCAACTATTAAATCTAACAGATGCTAACATTGTCTTCAATGGTGTTCAACACACATACTTCTGTTAAAATCTCAGAAAATTTGGCTTAGGGTTTCATGACCCTTTAAAAATTAATAAAGGCTGGTTTCTAAAGTACTTCTTCCTTCCTCTATGTATTGATGCTCATGGGTAGCCTAAATGGGTTCCATTCAGACCTTAACATCAAGTATTTTACTGTTATGTGTTAACAAGATTCAGCAAGACATGTTCACCTGGCTATACCCAATGTTTAGATCTGTTGTGATATAGCACATACGTAATTAGATTATGCGCCGTTTGTCCATGTTAACAAACAATTAAAAAAACTTGTAATACATTTTTTGTTTCTCCTGATGTAAGTAATCAACTCAGTAATTTTCATGGTGATATCTAAAGGTTAAAATTTTTACCCTATTCACGTGAGAAGAAGAATGAATAGGCCGTATTTGGGTCTTTTTCGAAACGTTCCCCTAATGGGATTCTTCTGGACTTTTTTTTCCTTACTCAGGACATATGGAGGATACAAAATCAGTTGAGTTTGCTTCTGTTGCAATTTGTTCAACCTTTTTTCATAAAATGACTGGACTATTATTGATTAATCAACTGTTTTATCAGACTGTTATTAGGCCTACTTTTAGATTCATATACTTATGTTATAGGCCTGTAACTGAGAAGGATAAGGGAATTCAGGGTACATTTTTGAAAACATAAGTCTGAGTGAATCATTTTTACATTCCGTGTCACGAACCCCGTGTTTTAGCTGGTCGCTCACACTACAGAATTGCAAAAAGTCTCTAGAAATGTGCGTGTAAAACTGTGGAAAAGTGGGATTGTAGAGGGAGACAACAACCAATAAAACACCGACCTGCAACACACTCATTATACAGTGTGGTGGATTTTTTAATTAATCATAACTAACATTTATTTTTCTTGCAGGAACAACATTCATATGCTTTCTCATGAGTGTTTGAGTGTATAAATAACAAATAGGGGAAATGAAAGACAGATGTCTAGGTTTGAAAACTTCTGAATAACAATGAAGTAATCTAGAAAACAGAGTTTGCTTCTACCTAGTAACAGAAGGGTTTGCCTATGGAGACAAATAAATCAATAATCAGGAAACAAGATGGACGGGGTTAGACAATGGACAGGAGAGCACATGGCACAAGGAAACACATGACAAGCCATGTGCCAACACCAAACATGAAAACACACAAACACATGGCCAGTAAAACAAATCACCAGTCATGTGCTCACCCAAAATGAGACATGAACACAGCCAATGAGAGCACTCATAAGCCACATGTTCACACAAAACACTACAACATGAACCCAGCAAACACAGAACGTTGGCTCTACGTACCCAACCTTCTAACAACGTTTTAACAACATGGCCAAAAGGTTGCTATAACTACGTTGTGTGGTGAAGGTTGTTACGGTTGTGCGTAGGGTGTGTGGACAACCACTGGACGACACATGTACTCGTCACTGTCCTGAAGCGCGAAAATCAGACTTTTAAATTTCAACTGGCCATTGGGCCGCCTCTCACTCTTCATCGAGCAATCCTTACGTGAGAACTGCGTTTAATTTACCTCAGCTAAATAAGATACGTAATTATTCAAACACAACCTACAACTTCCTTGTCTAATGTGACATTTATTTGAACATCTTCTGGTCAGGTATGACAAATATTTAATAACTTTATGCCAAATGTATGAAGCCAAAATGACTTTAATGATGAGTAATTGATTTCAGCGCGTAGCCTACTTGTTGCACGTTAATGCTTTTGCCTTCCGTTTTTTTTGGAAACGCACAGAGAAATTTTTTTTTTGTAACTGCTCGCACAACTGTTTACTTTTTCCTTTCATTTGTCATCTCATTCGTTTCTTTGCTAAATTTTCTCATGTCTGCTCATGCTAATTAACGTTAATCCACTCCCTTTTTTGTTTTCTCACAAATGTATGACTTTTGGAAGTGCAATTTGATAACCATATGCAGTTCTAATAAAGTTGAATTAGCTAACCTTCTATGTCATTTTTACTCTTCAAAGTGTACACTTGCAGATGTTGATTATAGAGCTGGTAAGTCCCGCCCCTTCCGTAAAACCCCGCTGGACCTCTAGGTTGAAAAATCGTCAATGCAAGTGAATGGGAGGAAATAATTATTTTCTGGTCCCGTTTGAATTGTGCCATGAATGTGAACATATGTTGTCTGTAAATTTTTTATATAATTTTTCATGTTACGAGTTTGACAGTATATTGTATGATTCTTCGGCTGGCAGTTGTGGAAAAGACATAACGAGAAAGACTACATGTCGCCTATGTGACGTCACCCCATAACACATTTCCCCTCCACTTGTCAAATCACAGTGCTAATGCTGCGATAATCTATGGAGACAGATCGAGATGCTGTGTGTTTTGTACCCAAATGTCACCATTCAAACCGTATGGGCTGTTCTTTCTTCAGATATGCGTCGAAAGCAGCGAAGAGTTGCAGTCCACAAAGTGCTCTCACACAAAGTCTAACCGTATCAAACTTCTACCCGCTAAATTGTAGCATTCTTCACATGAAAAATTATATAAAAAATTCACAGACAACATATGTTCACATTCATGGCACAATCCAAACGGGACCAGAAAATAATTATTTTCTCACATTCACTTGCATTGACGATTTTTCAACCTAGAGGTCCAGCGGGGTTTTACGGATGGGCGGGACTTACCAGCTCTATATATAATGAATTTACTGTTAGGCCCATAAATAATAATAGGGATAAACAATATTTAAAAAGTATATAATTTTTTAACTTATGACTAATTAAAAATTAACCACAAAACATGCTAAATGGGGGATATCTATATCTAGCATTAAAAAAAATGTCCATACAATGTCCTTACAATTCTACGT
>JAJAQA010000005.1:51172738-51257738 GCA_021464565.1 Rutilus rutilus
GACACCGCTGAGGACCCTGAGACATCTTCTAGCATCTTTAACCTGCAGGTAAGGGCAATTTATGAGTGTAATACGTTATGGGAATGATTTACAGCGGTATACAAACACGTCAAATATCATACCTCTTATTCACATTCCCTCGTATAATTATATATCTGTACTTGTATTGTCTGTTGTCTTTTTTGTCTATTGTGTATTTTTATATACATTTATTTTGTATTTTTACTAATTTTTCTCTTCTCTTGTTTTCTTCAGAGTCGTCCGTCTGGAATCTTCCGTCACAAAGACCAAGTCCTCGTGTGTGTAAGCTATAAATCTACTCCTGAATCTGATATATAAAACTTTTGAACAAGATTATGTTTGAATTCACCAGTTCTCTCTTATTGCAGAAATGAATCAATAATAGAGATGTTCTTGGTAACACTTTACAATAAGGTTTCATTAGTGAACATGAACTGAGAGTGAACAATACTTCTCCAGCATTTATTAATCTCAATGTTAAAGGGTTAGTTCACCCAAAAATGATCATTATTACTGTCGCTCCACATTAATATCAGACCTTCATCTTCAGAACACAAATTAATATGTTTTAATGAAATGCGAGAGCTTTCTGTCCCTCCATCAGAAGCAATTCACACATTCAAGGTCCAGAAAGATAAGAAAGACATCATTAAAGTTCTCAGTGACTCCAGTCGTTTAACTTTAATCTTATGAAGCGACGCGAGTGTGTGTGTGAGAGAAACATCATTTACAGAAAGCTCTCGGTTTCATTATAAAGATCTAGACTTGTGTTCTGAAGAGGAACGAATGTCTCACAGGTTTGGTAATTAATGACAGAACTTTCATTTTTGGGTGAACTAATTCATTTACTTTTATTTCAGCATTTACTAATACATTATTAAAATCAAAAGTTTTAAAATAAAAAAATGCATGGTTCGTGACAACAGTGAATCTGCAATCTGATATTTCTATCTTACACAAATCTCCCCAGATCCTGAAGATGCTGTTATTCCTGATCGTCCTGACTCTCTCTCTCCAGCCAGCTCTGAGTCTGCCGAAGCCGGAGCCAACCCCGATCCCGATCCCGCAGCGCTGTGTGAATGAATACTTGAAACCAGAACAATATAAGACCTTCTGTAACCGACACCTAAACGACAACATCCCCCAGGGTTTTGAAATCCGTGATTGGCAGACGTTCATTGACATCATTAAAAACAACAAAACCTGGCACAGGAAGACTCAGTCCTTCTTTCCCAAATCAGAATATAATAAAGTGTTAGCTGTGTGTTCAACAGGGGGAAAGATATATGGGAACGATAACCTCTGCATCAGCAACGAGCCTCTCGAATTCATCAATGTTCACATCAACACTAATAACAGGGTCACGGAGGTTCAACCAATGAATCAATATGTTATTCTTGCCTGTGAAAAAACCAAGAACAAATCTAACATGTTTGCCTGTCTACCTATTCATTTTCACCCAAATGAAAATGCTGAACCAGATAAAAATCAACCATTCTGCAGTGATTAAGATCTGTAAAACACGAGCTTTATTCCTGATGTTGAAAGTCTGACCGACAGAAATGAGATTCTGGATGATGTCACTCTTAAGCTTTGCTTCTCTCATCTTTATCTAACCAATGTTGAAAAGTGAATTAATGTGTGGATGTCTGCACATTACACACACACTTACAGCTTTCTGTTTGCCTTTTGCTTTATTCATTATCATGAAATAAAGAGCATTAAAAAAAAAATTCATGAACACACACACACAGTTTGTTCTTGTATGACTCGGAAAACTACGTTTTAAATAATAACAATATTTATTAAGAAGTGAATCATATCACTTCCAGGGTTATTATTGTTAACTAAAGATATTAAAAAACTATATAAATATTAGATGAAAAATCGATTGCCTTGGCAATAAACAAAAATAAGTTTAAGTTGAAGCATTAAAATATACAGTATAT
Organism: Rutilus rutilus; assembly: GCA_021464565.1. NCBI lineage: Eukaryota > Metazoa > Chordata > Actinopteri > Cypriniformes > Leuciscidae > Rutilus > Rutilus rutilus. The sequence goes on from JAJAQA010000005.1 coordinate 51,174,709, forward strand.
ATATATATAGAGTCATGGTGTGAATCTACACATATCCTTAAAGGTCACAGTAACACTCGTGGTTAACACCCTCAAACACACACACACACACACACACACACACACACACACACACACACACACACACTCTTCATTATATTCCCATAACAACACCTCAATGCACACCCACACACACACACCCACACACACACTGACTCCTCACACACGCACACGCACGCACACACTGACTCCTCACACATCTCCTCAGTGTGTGTGTGTGTGTGTGTGTGTGTGTGTGTGTGTGTGAGAGAGAGTCACGACCCGGAGTCTCGGATCAGAGATGAAACTCCTCAAACTCTTCAGGACGTCCCGTTCGGGAAACTGATCTCAGGGAAGAGCCTTAGAAAAAAAATATTGCATCCGGCAGTGATGCAAGATGGCGACGAAGAAGAAAGAAACTCATACAGGTCTGGAACAACATGAGGATGAGTAAATGATGACAGAACTTTCAGTTCTGGCCGAACTGGCCCTTTAAAGAGTGAAGTTTAGTGTGGATGAGCTGTAAGTGTGTGTGGATGAGCTGTGAGTGTGTGTGGATGAGCTGTGAGTGTGTGTGGATGAGCTGTAAGTGTGTGTGGATGAGCTGTGAGTGTGTGTGGATGAGCTGTAAGTGTGTGTGGATGAGCTGTAAGTGTGTGTGGATGAGCTGTAAGTGTGTGTGGATGAGCTGTGAGTGTGTGTGGATGAGCTGTAAGTGTGTGTGGATGAGCTGTGAGTGTGTGTGGATGAGCTGTGAGTGTGTGTGGATGAGCTGTAAGTGTGTGTGGATGAGCTGTGAGTGTGTGTGGATGAGCTGTGAGTGTGTGTGGATGAGCTGTAAGTGTGTGTGGATGAGCTGTAAGTGTGTGTGGATGAGCTGTGAGTGTGTGTGGATGAGCTGTAAGTGTGTGTGGATGAGCTGTGAGTGTGTGTGGATGAGCTGTAAGTGTGTGTGGATGAGCTGTAAGTGTGTGTGGATGAGCTGTAAGTGTGTGTGGATGAGCTGTGAGTGTGTGTGGATGAGCTGTGAGTGTGTGTGGATGAGCTGTGAGTGTGTGTGGATGAGCTGTAAGTGTGTGTGGATGAGCTGTAAGTGTGTGTGGATGAGCTGAAAGTGTGTGTGGATGAGCTGTGAGTGTGTGTGGATGAGCTGTAAGTGTGTGTGGATGAGCTGTAAGTGTGTGTGGATGAGCTGTAAGTGTGTGTGGATGAGCTGTAAGTGTGTGTGGATGAGCTGTAAGTGTGTGTGGATGAGCTGTGAGTGTGTGTGGATGAGCTGTGAGTGTGTGTGTGGACAGCAGAGGGCGCAGTTTCACTGTTGTATATTTATACATACCCATAATATATATTATATTTACAGTTTTTTTCAATTGCTAACACACTATGACACGCACAGCACAATTATTTAAACTGACACACAGAGACTGTGAATATGGCTGTGAACGACTTTTGCAGATTATGTGAAGTAAATCAACGCATCCACGGTACAATCAGCGTCTACGTCACGGCTCTCAGCCCGCCCTCTGTTCGTTGATTGGCCGGCTGTTTTGAGGCCGGAGGAAAACGGGGAAAACGGTCGCTGTCTCAGACTGAGTACAGAAGCGAAATGAAATTGAGCGGAAGTACGAAGTCTGACGTAGTCAGGCTAATAAGTGCCATCTCCAAGTGGAAAAAAAATCCTCTATAGGATTTAGAAATGGAGAGTAAGGGAGCAAGTACACAACTTCAAATTGATCATGGTTGGTGAACCAGTTCTGGACCAGAGCAGCCCAATCTGCTCTGGTCCATCCTGTACAACTGCATCATGAAGTGCATTTAGAAATGTGATTATGTGTTGCGCATTATAGGGACCCAGTTTGGCATGATGGTGCAGTAGCCCTCGAAGACTTATGGCAGCACACAATGTGATATTTCCCCCGCGCTGCCCCGGGAAGTGCACAATTGCCCTTTGGCCAATTATATTACGTCCCCGTCGTCTGTTTTTGCTAAGGTTGAATCCAGCCTCGTCAATGTAAATAAGAGAGGCCTTTTGGATTTATACACTTCAAACAGTATACCCAAATGAGTTGCCTTTAAATAGTTTTTTGTGGAACCATGTAATTTGAAATGAATTTGATCAATTTAATTTGTTTACATTTATTTGATTTGTTAAATATGTATACAATACAATATATATATATATTTTTTGGTAATTGTTCATAAAGGGTCACATGTGAACATTATCTATGGCCGGTTGTGTTGTGTTATTCCTTGTGTTTCCACAATGTTGGTAACTTGATGCACCTGATGGTTTTGATGATTTGAGGAATGAGGTTCACCTGTGATGTCTTTTTAAAAAAAACAATCTTTTCTGTGTTTCACAGTACACACTGATGATGGCTTAGGCCGAAACGCGTCTGTGTGGACATGGTTACAATAAATGTATGTAATTATACCTTGAGAGTGCGGTTTTTCATCTTTATTTTTGATAACTTTTTTACTACTCGCAGAAGCAAAAGGACGTCCCTGAATGGTTAGTTGATGAATTTATGTAGCTGATGTGGAGTTAACTATCTTCAATTAGCATATTCTGTCATGATAATCTATAGATCGCTCGTATAGGAACTGTTGTGCACACAGAGTGACTTTCTATTGCATGTGAAAAGATGGATGCTACAATTTGAACTGACTCACTAATGTGCTCGACTACAACAACTCTTCCTCTTCTCAACTTGGACTGCGGGGGCGGGGTTTATGTAAATTCTAGGGTTGGTGATGTCACTAACCCGGGAGGAATGTGGTGTAGTCTCTACCAGCCGTTTTTTGCCCCAGGGCCCGTATTCATAAAGATTCTAAGAATCCTCTGAGAAAACTCTTAATTTAGCTTAAAAACTTTTACGTAGGAGTCTTAGCTTAAGAGCAATTCGAGACCGATCTGAGAGCAACTCTGAGTAAGGAAAAGACAAAAACTTTTATCTTAGTGAGGAGGCGGGGTTGACCCCGTTGCTATGTATGACACTATCTTTTGACAACTGTGATTGGTTGGTTGACCAAGAAGGAAAAAAAAGAGTGATTTTAAGTATAGGGTCTATTCTAAGCCTCCACTTTGAAATTACATGCGTAATTTTTCCTATTTGACCGTTCTCACACACACACACACACACACACACACACATTATATATGTGTATATAAATCCTTTTTTTTTATTTACCATGCTGTTAATTTCCAATAAGGTATTTGATTGGCTTGATAAAAATTGTTCCACTCTTTCCAATTACACTGATTACTGGCATGTCTATTTAAGTGGTGGTTTGAATATTGGTTTTAATGTATCAAACATGGAATTTTCCCAGTTCCCAAATATCGTAATGTAGTGATTACTTTCATTTCTGGCGCTATGGCATTTCTGCGCTGTGTCGGAGATATTAGCGTGTCTCTAATAAGATCAGTCACAAACATGATCCCTGCACGATCTAATCTATAGCGTCTTATTAACTCACTGTCATCCATTGTCAGCAACACATTTCTTCTCCCACTTCGTCTTTCTGCCATTTTCTCCTCTGCTAAAGAAACTCTTAAGCCTCTTAAAAGTCCTCGTCCGTGCTCCTTACAATTTTGACCTTAAGACCTCTTTTAAGGGTTAAGATGCTTTCTGAATTACTTTTGTCTTTACTAGGATTTTTTCTTTAATTTTAAGAGTAAACGCCCACATTTCTAAGAATTTTCTTAGAATTGTGTCACTAGGAGCTACTCTTTGCATTAAGATTCTTTATGAATACGGGCCCTGATCACTAAATAAATGTTGTGAATGAAGGAAAGATTCTGAACATTCACACACATTTCAGTATTTAGTGTACGAGTGTCCTCTAGTGGACGGATAGTAAATACATGTATTTCTTTATTGGATAGTTTGACTGTAATGTGATAAATCGTTTCTCCCAGACTGAGATTACAGACGGCGCTAATATTGGCGAATCTGCTTCTGTAAAACAGTGAGTAACTCCCGCACACACCGGCTCTGTTCTCCTCCAGCTGGACACACAGGACAGAAGCTCAGGTGCGTCTTCTGGTGCTCAGATCTGTGTGTGTGTGTGTGTGTGAAGTTTATTCTGAGCGTTTGTCTCACTCTTGAACTGAAGAATAAAGTTCATGAACCCGCTCATGCGCACGAGTCTCAGCGGGAGCGCGCGCGCCACAGATCGGCACGCGTCATGTTTGTGTTTGAGAGCAAATGCTTTGGGTTTCACTTCACACCTTTAAACCAGTGCTAAATACCAGGACACCTCATTATCACCAAATCATCAGATTTAAATAAATAAATAAAAAGCCATACCTGTAAATGAGCAACATGTGTTTAAAGAAAGTTATGAAAGTGTTATTTCTGAATGTTCCCTGAGCGCTCATCCTCGGTAACACACAAACGTTAAGGGAACATTCCAATGGATCATTTTGGAATCAAAAATGTTACTTTTGAATGTTCATTCTGAAACAAATAGGGATGGAAACATTTAAAAACGTCAGGCAAACGTCCAACTAACTAAACGTTACTGTTATTAAAGAGTTTTTTAATTGCAAATTTTAACAAACACAAAATACAAAATTGAACGTGTCAGCTCGCCATGTGTTTGGCGGAAGTGTGACATCATCACACCTTCACGAGCTCGCGTGTCAGACGCGAGGCGTGAACCCGCCGTTTGGCACGAGCGCGCGTGCGTGTATATAAAGGCTCCAGACTTCAGTCTGAACATCATTCTGAACGGATTTACTCTTCAGCTTCTCTTTCCACCAACATCATGGAGAAAATCACCCTGACTCGCGGATTACACGCTGAAACGAGACCCTGGAGACCCTGGGTCAATACAACCAGCAGAGGACGCAAAACTGCCACTCATAAGGTACGAGATGAGATCATTCTATAATATTGAACTCTGATTATTGTATGAGCAAAATATCAGATGCTAAAACATCTCTCTTAATTCAACAGCCTTATGAAAGAGCATCATCTGATGAGCAACACTGTAAAGTGTCCATGATCACACACCCTGTGAAGTAAGTAGATCACGTGATTATGAAGATGTTGATATGATCTCCTGCTTCTACAGATTATGAAGATGTTGATATGATCTCCTGCTTCTACAGATTATGAAGATGTTGATATGATCTCCTGCTTCTACAGATTATGAAGATGTTGATATGATCTCCTGCTTCTACAGATTATGAAGATGTTGATATGATCTCCTGCTTCTACAGATTTTAACTCACTCTTTTAACTTGTTTCTTCAGGTTGTTTTGGCCCAGATCCCAGTGTTTCGATTACTTGTACCAGGAGGCTGAGGTTCTCCTGAGGAATTTCCCGGTTCAGGCCTCGATCTGCATATATGAGGACTCACACACTGAGGATGATGAAGATGATGATGATGATAGTGATGAAGAGGAAGAGAAGGAACTCAACTGAAGACCTTCATCTCTGTGCACATCTTTATTTATATATGGACTCTTAATTCTGATTCACTTTATTTAGTCGTTGCATGTAAATACTTGTGAATATGTACAGTATATAAAATTGCTTCCGTTGGAAGTTGAATGTATTTTATTTTTTTAGTATTTATTATAAATTATTCTACATGTAACTTATTTCCTTGAAATAAATATCTAAACATTCAAAATGTTGTGTCTGATCGTTCTTTGAATCCGTGACGTGAGTCTAAATAAGTGACTGAAGTGAACGTTAGAGTTAATATAGGGGGTAAATATTAAATATAAATCTTATGAAGATCTGTTCATTCATAGTGTTCTATCAGGCTGTGAGAGATATAGACTTTACAAGAGCAATTACTGGAGAAAAGTCCAAAATATATGCTCTGAAAACATTATTTCTGAAGGTTTTAAAGCGTTTCTTCTTGGTTCTGTGAACGTTACGGGAACAGTAACATTGTATCATTCTTCACACATTATGGAACGTTACTTTTGAATCTGAACGTTCTGAAACAAGAAGAAACATTTAAAAACCGTTACATTTAAAAACAAACATCCGACTGAAACATTCCAGAAGAAACATTCCCTGAATGATGTTTCTGGACCGGATCACTTCGACTGAACGTTATATTAATGACTGGAAGAACGTTTGATCAACACTTTCATGAGTTTCTCCTTCACTGAGAGTGTGTTCATCAGCTGAGCAGATCTGGTGTGTTTGACGGACAGCAGAATCACATCCTCTTCTTCGTTCCCGTCTGAGAGGAAATAAGGCTCTTCCCTGAGATCTGTTTCCCGAACGGGACGTCCTGAAGAGTTTGAGGAGTTTCATCTCTGATCCGAGACTCCGGGTCGTGACACACACACACACACACACACACACACACACACACACACACACACACACACACACACACACACACACACACACACACACACACACACTGATTCCTCTCACACATACACACACACACACACACCAAACACACACACACACTGACTCCTCTCTCACACACACACACTGACTCCTCACACACACACACACACACACACACACACACACACACACACACACACACACACACACACACACTAACTCCTCTCGCGCACACACTCCACTACACTGACCAGATCAGAAATATAAACTTTATGGAGCTCACTTTGTCGTGTGTGTGTGTGTGTGTGTGTGTACATATGTAATTGAATAAAAATGATTTTTTCACAGCTAAGAATCACATGTTGATTCTTTTGTTCGACCTTCGTGACCTTCTTGTATTTAGTGTTATATACTGGAGAGACAGAGAGTGTGTGTGTGTGTGTGTGTGAGAGAGAGAGAGAGAGAGACAGAGAGACAGAGAGGGTGGGTATATTGAGGTGTCGTTATGGGAATCTAATGGAGTGTGTGTGTGTGTGTGTGTGTGTGTGTGTGTGTGTGTGTGTGTGTGTGTGTGGTTGGGTGCGCATTGAGGTGTTGTTATATACTGGAGAGAGAGAGAGAGAGTGTGTGTGTGTGTGTGTGTGTGTGTGTGTGAGAGAGAGAGAGAGAGAGAGAGAGAGAGAGATAGAGAGTGTGAGTATATTGAGGTGTTGTTATGGGAATCTAATGGAGTGTGTGTGTGTGTGGTTAGGTGCGCATTGATGTGTTGTTATATACTGGGGAGAGAGAGAGTGTGTGTGTGTGTGTGAGAGAGAGAGAGAGAGAGAGAGAGAGACAGAGAGTGTGAGTATATTGAGGTGTTGTTATGGGAATCTAATGGAGTGTGTGTGTGTGTGTGTGTGTGTGTGTGTGTGTGTGTGTGTGTGTGTGTGTTTGAGGGTGTTAATCACGAGTGTTACTGTGACCATTAAGGATATGTGTAGATTCACACCATGACTCTATATATACTGTATATTTTGATGCTTCAATGCTTTCTGTTTATTGCACAAACTATGTGTGTGTGTGTGTGAGAGACAGAGAGAGAGAGAGAGAGAGAGAGAGAGAGAGAGAGTGAGTGAGTGTGTAGGTGTTTTTCGAGAGTGTGTGATTTCACACTGTTAGAGCTGTTGTGTGACCGTGGGAACGTCTCTAACTTTTTTACACATTTTCTAAATCCCAGCGAACAGGGAACGTTCTCAGTAATCTGCTTTTTAATAATGTTCTCAAAACTTTAGCACAAAAACGAATGTTCATGGGACGTCTTATTTCTGAAACTTTTCAGTTGGATGTTCGTCTAACGTTTTTTAAATGTTTCAGAACGTTCAGATTCAAAAGTAACGTTCCATAATGTGTGAAGAACGATACAATGTTAATGTTCACATCTATTGGCCGTTTAGATGAAGCTGTAAGTGTGTGTTATACCAGCAGAGGGAGCCAGAGCATGTGTTCTCTGTTCAGCACTTCTGAGATCCAGTAACCACACACACACACACACACACACACACACACACACACACACACACACACACACACACACACACACACACACACTACCATAGTATTGGGAGTCACTGGGTCCAGTAGCGGTTTGGTTACTCATGGAACAACATGAGGATGAGTAAATGATGACAGAACTTTCATTTTTGGCCGTAAGTGTGTGTGGATGAGCTGTAAGTGTGTGTGGATGAGCTGTAAGTGTGTGTGGATGAGCTGTAAGTGTGTGTGGATGAGCTGTAAGTGTGTGTGGATGAGCTGTAAGTGTGTGTGGACAGCAGAGGGCGCAGTTTCACTTCTGTATATTTATACATACACATAATATATATTATATTTAATCTGCTCGTCATGGATCAATTCAGTCAGATTAATGGAGAACTCCGGTCAATTTTAACATTGAGCTAATTTTTTGTACATTTGGAGTGCTGTCAATACAGAGAACAACGACAAAAATCTGTGTTGCCTACACCGAGTTATTCTATTTTTAAAATTAGCACCCTGTTGACTTCAATGGGGCAAGTTTTAAACCTGTTTTAGCCTCTTAACATCCTTGATGTGTCATTACAAGTGCACAGAAAATGTGAGTGATTCCTTCTGAGTGAACACGAGTGGATCTGACTGCAGTAGATGTGAAAGATATGTATAAAAATTATGTTATTTAAGCCAGCGCAAATACCTGTGTTTACATCCTGTTTTCGGTTGAAGTCCAAAGTAGTCGATTGCCGAGTTCACGCGCATAGGTTCTCCCCACGAAACCTCTCCATCCCTGCCACCTCTCTTGCTTCGGGGGGCAGCGGTTTCCAGCGAAATGTTAGATGTTCCGTTGTTTCCTGCTGTCATCCAGGACACGGAACATCTAACATCCCCTCAAAAGGAAGTGTTAAAATTGATACCACTCTCAGAGTCTGGCAGCGTGGAAGCTTCTGCCAGGCATTTCTGCGTGGGTATTAAGCACAGTACAGATAGGATACAGAATCCAATTTATTCGTCGTCCTCCGCGTTTCAACGGCGTGGTCTCCACTTCCGTGAAACCGGAGCTGATGCACGTACTGTCACAAGAGCTACGAACTCTTCTGAGCAAAGAGGCCATAGAACATGTTCCTCTTCCAGAGAGAGAGAGTCGGGCTATTACAGCAGATACTTCCTGGTTCCCAAGAAGGATGGGGGGGTGCGTCCAATCTTAGATCTTCAAGGCTTAAACCGTACTGTCAAAGCTTTCAAGTTCAAGATATTAACCGTCAAGACGGTCGTGTCGCAAATTCAACATCACGATTGGTTCGTCACGATCGATCTGAAGGATGCATATTTTCACATAGAAATATTGCCACAACACAGGTACCAATTTTGGGTTCTTCCATTCGGCCTAGCCTTGTCACCCTGCACATACAGTGCTATGCATAAGTTTAGACACCCATGCTAAAGTTGACTAAAAAGAGGAATAAAAAATCATCTTTTGGAAATTGAACTTAATGCCTTAATTAAAAATTTTTGGAAAATTCCAACCTTTAAGGACACCAATTGTCTTTGTGAATGAATAATGTATCGTAAATAGGGATGGGAATTGATAAGAATTTAACGATTCCGATTCCATTATCGATATTGCTTATCGATCCGATTCCTTATCGATTCTCTTATCGATTCTTATTGGGTGAGGGAATAAGTACAAATTTGTTTGTATTAACTCCCTTTAATATCTGATCAAATTGATCATTATCACATTCATTGATCCGGACAAAAAAATAAATAAAACTGCCATTTATGTGCCATAAAAACTAAAAACACAGACTGAAAACAGTTAAGGAAGAGCTTGTGCCTTTTGGAATATTAACAGTGCTCATTTGTATTAGGCTATTGAGTTACTAAAACAATCTTTGTCAAATAATACACAGGTTTTCTTCACATTTTGAACGTTTTTTGTTTCCATTTGTTTAATTTCAAGATCTGATGTGACTTATCCATTGTTGTTTTTACATCTACAAAGCTGGGAGCACTAAATGATATTCAGTCACATTATACACGCTTTTAACATTAAATAAAGCACATAAATAGTACCTGATATTATCATTGCCACACTTTGAGATTGTTGTTCCAGCGCGACGTCGCAGTAAAATAGGATCCGTTTCAAATAGAATTGTTGCGTGTCGCGGCTGGTTAAACTTTGATTAACATGGAAAATGATCATTTTTATCGCGTGTCGCACCGTCGTGTCACATGTAGTTAGGACGCGGTCAGAGCGCTTCTGCCTCGATGCCATGTTTGCTCATAGTGTTTGCTACATTCTGAACCAAAACAACGCAGGACGTGTGTGACGTCGTGTCACATTTGAACGAGCGGAACCGATAAGCGGAATCGTTAAGCAGGCATACTAACGGTTCCAAGGAATCGATTCACTGGGCACCGGTTCTGAAGAATAACCGGTTCTCGGTTCCCATCCCTAATCGTAAATAAATAAATGTTCTTCCTTAAAATACAGGGTGCATAAGTCTGGACACCCCTATGTTAAAGGAGACATATCATGCTTTTAAATCGTTCCTTTTTACATATAAATCATACATTTGTGGTCTATATAAAGCGGAACTGCAATGCTTGGGTCTGAATTCCTCATTATTATAGCTCCACAGGCCCCTTATCTACCCATTTTCTGATGTGCGTCTGAGAGCGACTCGTTTTGGTGCGGTCTTTTTAAATGCAAATGAGACACTTCATACCCCGCCCCCTCTCAAGGTTGCAGAGGTGACACTCGGTTCAACTCCACCCCGTTCAGCCATTTTTGTAGTTTGATAGCAGAGATGCGATTATCTAGTGGCACAGAAACTTTTGGACATCCAAGATTTGTGTCAGCACCAGTGATGGGAATAACGGCGTTATAAATAAACGGCGTTACTAACGGCGTTATTTTTTTCAGTAACGAGTAATCAAACTAATTACTATTTCCTCCGTTACAACGCCGTTACCGTTACTGTCAATAAAAATGCGGCGTTACTATAATTGAGATCACTGAAGCGGTTTTCATCCGAGTAGGCTCTCTCTCAGCCATATGAGCTGCAAAGTTTTTTTCTCTGGTGTGTGTGTTTATGAGGCGCCGGACTGGACATAAGCGAGGCGAAAGCCGCGAGCGCGCTCGATAGTGCGCGAGAGAGACCGAGTGTGTCCGAGAACGCGCTCGATAGTGCGCGAGAGAGATAGAGTGTGTCCGAGAACGCGCTAGATAGTGCACGACAGAGACCGAATGTGTCCGAGCATAAATACTTTATTTATAAATAAATTACACATTTCAGAACAATCTCTGTAGCATATTGGTATCATATTCAATGTTTTAATTAGTTTATATAACATACACTCCAAAATAACCTGCAGGGAACGTTCAAACATTCAAACACATTCGAACGTTCAAACACACGTGCGGCAAACATGACTAGAATTTGGCTAAAATAACCTCTGATGATGACGTTCTCTGTAGGTTATAAAAATAAACCCCCAAAAGATTATATTTTATTATTATTATTGGTACATTGTCCAGTATTATTGAGAGCACTTTTTGTTTAACTATTGTGAGGAAGAAAATACTTCAAGTAGGCTATACAGAATGTCTACCAGTTGTAAAGGTGTGTGAGTTTTATCATTTTAATTATGTGCACTGACTATTGTATGTATATTTTTTATTACTATTTATTTATTTTTGGTACATTTCTTAAGCAGCATGATTTACTCATGATTTATTTATGTATCCAAGAAATTTCTTATATTTAAACTTTATTTTTTATTTTTTTTAAGTAACGCAATAGTTACTTTCCCTGGTAATTAGTTACTTTTGTAATGATGTAATTCAGTTACTAACGCAGTTACTTTTTGTGAGAAGTAACTAGTAACTATAACTAATTACTTTTTTAAAGTAACTTACCCAACACTGGTCAGCACAGAAAACATTTCATCATTGGATAGTTTTTTCGTTTTATTAAAGTGTTGTTTTATGTCAGCTTAATGCCCGGAACGCTTTTCAGAAAAGATAAGGCAACTTATTTAGCACAATTCACACGGTAATTCAGGGGAAAAAAATCTCAGAATGCTGCACATGAAACTTTGGTCTTCCGACCTTTTACCACCATGTCGATTTATTTTGATTAATATGTGCGAGGGAGAGAGAGCAAGACCGCGCCTAGTTTGGAGACAGTGAAGTATTGTTTACACTTTCGCCTGGCTCCGAAGAGAGAGAGTGCCGACCGGGTCTCTCTCTCTCTCTCTCTCTCTCTCTCTCTGTGCTCATTCTTTCAGTTAAACATGCGCCCTATCACAAGCGCGGCATATTCTGATGCTGGGAGACGGTGTAATGAAGCGTGTGGGTTACTACATCCAACAACCGAACATTTTGACTAACCCTCTCGTAACTTCTGCATCCTTGAGCTTAGACTACAAAATCACAGCGAGAAATAAAAATGGAGGATTGCTCGAAGTGTTGGGCCGGGAGTCGATGTCCTTATTTGGTAGTTCCGCTGCAAATACTGTGACGTAATAGTTCAAAAAACGTAATAGAGAACAGAAAAATAGGAACAGGTTGCAAAATATGACCAAAACAGAATATAAAGATATCAACGAAGCACCTGAAGAGACTAATTTCAACTTTTCTGTACTTCTAAACACTCCAAATATACAACAAAATGCATTTAAGGGCTAAAAAAGTGGATTTAAGATGATATGTCCCCTTTAAATTCCCATAGAGGCAGCCAGATGTTTATTTTTAAAGGCCAGTTACTTCATGGATCCAGGATACTATGCATCCTGATAAAGTTCCCTTGGCCTTTGGAATTAAAATAGCCCAGGCATCATCACATAGCCTTCACCATACCTAGAGATTGGCATGGTTTTATTTCAGTTAGCCTAATAGCTGGTTTGATTTGCATTGAGAGATGATCTTATGGAAAGTGGACCATGAGCAAAGTCAGGCTAGGCCAAGATCGCACTGTTCATCAGTACCAAAAAATGTTAGGTCTCATGGCTTCAGCATCCACGGTGAGTCCTCTGGGGCTGTTGCATATGAGACCGTTTCAGTTGTGGCTAAAAGCCAGGGGATTTCATCCAAGGGCCAGTCCTCAAAGGCAAATAAAAGTGACGCGCCGCGGGCTTCGTACACTATCTCTGTGGCTCAGACCCCGGTTCCTCGCCTTGGGTCCCACTCTAGGGGCGCTTTGTCGTCGCAGACTGTTAACGACAGACGCCTCCCTGATGGGCTGGGGAGCGGTCTTAAGTGGTCGTCCAGCTCAAGGGGAATGGGAGGGTCATCAGCTCGATTGGCACATCAACTGTCTCGAGCTGATGGCCGTATTTCTGGCCCTGAAATATTTTCTCCTTCAGTTGAGAGGTTGTCATGTCCTAGTGTGGGTGGACAACACAGCGGCAGTCTCTTATATAAATCACCAGGGAGGTCTGCGCTCGCGCAATCTGAACAGAATAGCGAGGCAGATTTTTCTCTGGGTCCTGCCACTCAGGGCAGAATACATTCCAGGGAATCTGAATGTGGGAGCGGATTTACTGTCCAGACAGAAACTACCGATGGGGGAATGGAAACTCCACCCGGATTTAGTGAAACAGATTTGGACCAGATTTTACGAAGCGGAGGTGGAGCTCTTCGCCTCCCATCAGACAGCGCAATGTCCCCTCTATTTCTCTCTTGAGTCACCCAGCCCCCCTGGGTCTGGATGCGATGGCGCACACATGGCCCAAGATGCACCTGTATGCGTTTCCTCCAGTATCTCTGCTCCCGGGAGTTCTAGCCAGAGTTCGCCAACAAGGGTCTTGCCTCTTACTGATAGCGCCACGTTGGCCGAACAGAGTATGGTTCTCGGAGATAACATCTCTCCTCGACGGCTTGCCATGGACGATTCCGGAGAGGAGGGACCTTCTGTCTCAGGCGGAGGGCACGATATCCCGACCTGTGGAATCTTCACGTTTGGCCCCTGATGGGAACCAATTGAGAGACACTGGGCTTTCGCCAGATGTTATTGAGACCATTCTAAGTGCTAGGGCTTCCTCCACTAGAAAGAGTTATGCCAGCAAATGGGGTGTCTTTGAAAGGTGGTGTGTTGTACACAATGTAGATCCGGTCAACTGCCAGATTGCTTCAGTTCTGGACTTCATGCAGGAGAAGTTATCAACAGGCACATGCCCCGCCACTCTCAAGGTTTATGTGGCCGCTCTTTTGGCTTGCCACGCCTTGGTTGACGGGGTGCCACTCGGGAGACATCCTCTGCTCGCTCGCTTCATTCGTGGGGCCAGGCGACTGAGGCCTCCCGTAAGAACCAAGATCCCTTCATGGGACTTAGCTATAGTCCTCAAGGGTCTGGTTGAGACCCCCTTTGAACCTATAGAATCAGCGTCTGACAAACTTCTGACTCTATGGTTTTTCTTATGGCAATAACTTCTTTGAAAAGAATTGGGGATATGCAGGCTCTGTCGATCTCGCCATCCTGCTTGGACTTTGCCCCAGGAATGGTGAAAGTGATTTTGCATCCTCATCCTGACTACCTGCCTAAGGTTCCTTTCTCGGCTGTACATCCTGTCACTCTCGAGGCCTTCTGCCCTCCGCCGTTCATGACGCCGGAGCAGGAGAGATCTCACAGACTGTGTTCAGTCCGTCCTCTTCAGGCTTACATCCACCGCACTAGCCAGTGGCTTAAGTCAGAGCAACTGTTCGTCTGTTATGGGGGTAGTAACAAAGGGGCAGCTGCCACCAATCAGGCCATGTCTCATTGGGTCAGGGATGCTTTTGCGCTTGCCTATGAGGTACGCGGTCAAGCTTCGCCAACTGGTCTAAGGGCTCACTCCACCAGAGGGGGCGCCTCCTCTAGTGCTTTGGCAAGGGGTGCCCCCTTACAACATGTTTGTGATGCGGCAGGCTGGTCCTCTCCGCACACATTCATACGATTTTATAGTTTGGATGTTCATGCCACTCCAGGCTCTCACGTCCTTGAGTCGACGTCACAAGCTAATGTCTGAGGCCTTCTTGCGTTCTTGTGAGCACACCTGCACAACCGTAAGGAGTCCAGACACCTTCAAGCACGGCGGCGTTGGCATTCTCGTTCCCAATGCGCTAAGCAGCGCAGCATCTCGTTTCCGCTTTTTCAGGGAACAGGGTTACAGTCAAGTAACCCGGATCGTTACTGTGACCATTAAGGATGTGTGTAGATTCACACCATGACTATATATATATATATATATACTGTATATTTTGATGCTTCAACTTCAACCTATTTCTGTTTATTGCCAAGGCAAGATAATTTTTCATCTAATATTTATATCATTTTTTAATATCTTTAGTTAACAATAATAATCCTGGAAGTGATATGATTCACTTCTTATTAAATATTGTTATTATTTAAAACGTAGTTATCCTGTGTCATGCAAGAACAAACTGTGTGTGTGTGTGTGTGTGTTCATGTAAAAATCCAGATTTTTTTAATGCTCTTTATTTAATGATAATTAATAAAGCAAAAGGCAAACAGAAAGCTGTGTGTGTGTGTGTGTGTGTGTAATGTGCAGACATCCACACATTAATTATATCGTCCACAACAGCCGCTCGTCTCGACCGCACTGCATCGTCAGCGTCAATTACGTCCTCACGTGAGTCGCACGTTTACAACACACACTCCTCACACACACACCAGTGTCTAGCAGGGCCGGAGTGGGGCCACTTTTCAGCCTGGGAGTTTCAGGACCAAGACCGGCCCACTTTTTTCATGGTGGAATTTCAAATTAGCACTTTTTCCAAATTCCAAATTTGTGGAGATGCGTTTAACTTTATGATGTATGAACATCTTCACACGCCAAATTTGAATATGCAAATGAGATGTGAGAGCTGCAGATTTTTAGTTCATATAAAAGAGGTTAAGTTTTGGCTTGAAATGGACGTGTTCTGATGTCATGATGAACTCTTATTCTAAGTGCGGGGTCAAACTGAGGTCGTCTGAAACAACATCAGAAATGATGAAAACCTGCTTCTCATTATACAAACGTACATGTTCCTGATAAGAGCCGAATAAAGGCTGTTTACTGTCTGTCCCAGTCCGCTCAGGGGTTCAGATAGAGGACACGGGGTCAAAGGTCACCGACACAAAACCACAGGTGTGAAATCAATGAGAGACATTTCACAAGCGCTCAGGGGTCAGGGGTCACGACTGCCACAGTCAGTGACATCATCATAATAACATGAGGGCTTACACTTTATAACACTTCCTTTATTAATGAATAACTACAGGAACACACGAGTAACGCACTATTTATTAATAACCAGCTTCTGGTTTACCAAACTGGAATAAACTGGATTGGTAATTTTGTCTTCTGTCCTAAACTTCTTGAGTTCAGGTTTCTGCAAATCATGCTTAATAAGCTGGCTGTCCTTCCTCTGTCGTTTATGCTGTTGTCTTCTTCCAGCACTCTTGCTCTTCTTCACTGTAGTCTTCCTCTATCTCACGAAGGATCGGTTTCAGCACGTCTTCACCCCCGTGTGTCCTCTTGATAATCTCTGTGGTCGGTTACTAAACATTGAGTTCAAGAACTTAACTTTCAAAACTTTTGCTCATCTCAGCCAAAAAAGAGGAAATCAAACACATTTGTTTCTACATTATCTCCATTTTCAGTAACGCAGGATCTTTCCAAGCAGCATTCAAGCATCTTTATACGGCATTAACTTAAAGGCAAGCAAATAATATTTCTTTGAAACCGATAAATATCAAAATCAATATCCAAAACACGTTCATCAGCTGGAGAAGAAATCATTCTGAAAGTGATTCCAACAATATCGCTTCTCTTTACCTATTATCTTTATAACTGTGGTGTGAACTCTACTATCTATAATATTTAGAATGATTTTAATCGTTATCTTAATAGTTTTCGTCCTTGGTGTGAACGGGCCCTAATAGTGTTATTTCTCACATTCACAATATGACAAGTATAAAACATCAATAACACAAAAACAAACACTAATGACACTCATCTTCATCAACCATACAGATAAATAACAACAGTAGCATACACTCTCAGAAAAAAAGGTACAAAAGCTGTCGCTGGGACAGTACCCTATAAAAGCGTACTAATATGTACCATTTAGGTACAAATGTGTACCTTTTGAAAAGTGACAGCTTTTGTACCTTTTTTTCTGAGAGTGATAGAGGGTTTGCACCTCCGTCACGGTTTGGTCAGTTACCCGGATGCGCGGCCACATTGCAGGCACTCGGATGTAAACAACGGCATGGATTGCTCTGTTTATGTACTACTGAACACATTGTTACACTCATTTATGATGTCTAAACCACGGAAGAAACACATGGAAGCTGCGAAATCATATAGAGAAGGACTTAGTAAGCAGGAAAGAGCGAGAAATGTTGACAAACTAAAGTTAATATGTGGTGAGGATCCTAACGAGCTAGCTTCTCTAGTCCCTAGGGGAGACCGGAGACGGTTGCAACACTTTTTGCATTTCTCTCAGTTACTCAGAGGAATATTTGGACTAGACCAACCAAATTTGTATATATTAAATTTGCATCTGTCTGCTAATTACCCATATAATTTAAAGATGATTACATATGACATATCGTTCACAGTATTTATTTGAATGGAAGAAGCCAGATGTTGCAACTAAATGAGGACATGCTTCGGACTTCTGCTGTTTTAGAATAACCGAGCAAAAATATTAAAGCATTATTTACTTTATGAATCTTTAAGCGTTGAGAATGTGGCTAAAGTGAGGATTTGTCAGATTTGGCTGAGAGGAGTCAGTGTGTGTGTGTGTGTGAAAGGAGTCTGTGTGTGTGTGTGTGTGTGTGTGTGTGTGTGTGTGTGTGTGTGTGTGTGTGTGAGAGAGAGAGAGGAGTCAGTGTGTGTGTGTGTGTGTGTGTGTTTGAGGGTGTTAATAACGAGTGTTACTGTGTCCATTAAGGATATGTGTAGATTCACACCATATACCAGACTATATATACTGTATATTTTGATGCTTCAACTTAAACTTATTTCTGTTTATTGCCAAGGTAACATAATTTCTAAAATCTAATATTTATATCATTTTTTAATATCTTTAGTTAACAATAATAACCCTGGAAGTGATATGATTCACTTCTTATTAAATATTGTTATTATTTAAAACATAGTTATCCTGTGTTATGAAGAACAAACTGTGTGTGTGTGTGTGTGTGTGTGTTCATGTAAAAATCCAGATTTTTTTTAATGCTCTTTATTTAATGATAACTAATAAAGCAAAAGGCAAACAGAAAGCTGTAAGTGTGTGTGTAATGTGCAGACATCCACACATTAATTCACTTTTCAACATTGGTTAGATAAAGATGAGAGAAGCAAAGCTTAAGAGTGACATCATCCAGAATCTCATTTCTGTCGGTCAGACTTTCAGCATCAGGAATAAAGCTCGTGTGTTTCAGAGCTCAACCACTGCAGTTTGGCTGAGTATCATCTGGTACAGCATTATTTCTATTCGCCTCAAAATGAATAGGTCTACATATGTTCTCGATGCTTTCACAGCCAAGAATAACATATTGTTTCCTTATGAATTCGACCTTCGTGACCTTCTTGTTCTGATTGATGTAAACATTGTAGAAGTTGAGAGGCTTCTTGCTGATGCAGAGGTTTACAGTGTTAGGAAATATCCTTCCCCCTTTTGAACACACACCTAACACATTCTTTTGTTCTGCTTCGGGAAAGAAGGACTGAATCCCCCTGTGCCAGGTGTCAATGCGGTCAATGAACGTCTGCCATCGACTTCTGTCCAGAGTGTTTGGGACATCGTTGCGTAGATGTTGTCTAATGAAGGTGTCATACTGAGCTGGATTCCCCGCATTCACACAGCGCTGACTCAGAGCCGGCTGGAGAGAGAGACTCAAGACGATCATGAATAACAGCATCTTCAGGATCTGGGGAGATTTGTGTAAGATAGAAATGTCAGATTGCAGATTCACTGTCGTCACGAACCATAAAATCCTAGAAAAGGACATTTTTACTTGTTTAATTGCAATACAAAGAAACACTTTATCATAAGGTTTCACTAGTTAACATTAATGTATTAAAGGTACAATATGCAAGAATCTTGCATTAAAATATCCCATAATCTCAAGGCCAGTGTTATATATTTTGTTAAATTGATTACTTACAATATACCAAATGTTTCCAACTATTTTTAAATCGTGAGAAAATTGCGATTTTAACCAAGGAAACGGGGCGTTAGAGCAGGGGAGAGCTGGGAGTCGCCAGTCAATTGCGTCATATCCGCGTTATCCTCGGTTTCCGCTCGTACTGCGTGGAGTCCTGGACAAATGCGGAAGTTGTAGTTGTAGCGTCTATCAAGCAACAAACGTTAGCTTGTTTCGTGCAGTCGTTATGGAACACAATTATTCTTTACTGATTGCAGCTGGTTCTGTCGACAAAGCATGCTTAATCTTATATTTTCCAAATGTAGCATTCGGTAATAGTTATGTTTATGCAAGGGAAAAGGGAAGAATTATTGCTTTAGATTTGTGTTTAGTTTATTGACATTGTTTATCACGTCTGGTGTGTATGGCCATGTAAATAAATAAAGCACGTGTTATACATAAAGATTAATCAGTATTTTGGCAAATGATGTGGGTATGTTCGAATGTACTTTTACAACAATTGTTTAAAACACGTAAAACTGCGACGTAAAATATCACAACAATGAATTCGACATACAGTAACATCTATGATAACCAATTTAGTATTAAACCTTACTTTTCTTGCGGTTAATTCATTTTAATGAAATAAAAGTGTGATGAGGTACAAGAGTCAGGAAGGAAGAAGACAGGACTCGTACTTTATTAAAATAAAGCAAAACAAACAAAAGTCGTGCAAAACGCGCATTCACCGTGGCAACCGCGACGGCACAAAACAGTTCAAAAATGAGAGCTCGGATCCACCGGTTTTCTTTCTCTGCGTCCAATTTTCTCTTCAGTCTCTCTCTCGTTCCAGCGCAGCTTATAAGCGGTCTCTCCACGCCGATCACAGCAATAAGACACAGGTGTTCGTCATTTGCACTTGACCTACTGGCTCGTCTCTTCTCTCTCCCATTACAGACCGTGCTGAACCACGGCCCCCCTCGCCACAAAAAGCATGTCATTATAAAAATAGACCTTAGCCTCATCCATGAATATGATTTTTCGATTCCGGTCTGACTGATTTACATCCACGGTGGAGTTTAAAACGACAGTTCTGATCATTCCACGCTCCTTCACATCGTCATCAAGCTACGCCGTTGTTGTTGTTTGGAAATTCGTGCATGTTGTAGCTTTAACTAACATGAGCATTTGTTACGGTATTTGTTCATCTTTGTTAACGCTAGTAAAGAATACATCCGTTCATTGTTTGTTCGTGTTAGTTCACAGCATTAACTAATGTTAACAACTTTTGATTTTAATAATGTATTAGTAAATGCTGAAATAAAAGAAAATAAATTAGTTCACCCAAAAATGTCATTAATTACACGCCCTCGTGTCGTACCAAACCTGTGAGACATTCGTTCCTCTTCAGAACACAAATCTAGATCTTTATAATGAACCCGAGAGCTTTCTGTAAATGATGTTTCTCTCACACACACACACACACTCGCGTCGCTTCATAAGATTAAAGTTAAACGACTGGAGTCACTGAGAACTTTAATGATGTCTTTCTTATCGTTCTGGACCTTGAATGTGTGAATTGCTTCTGATGGAGGGACAGAAAGCTCTCGCATTTCATTAAAAAATATTAATTTGTGTTCTGAAGATGAAGGGCTGATATTAATGTGGAGCGACAGTAATAATGATCATTTTTGGGTGAACTAACCCTTTAACATTGAGATTAATAAATGCTGGAGAAGTATTGTTCATTCTCAGTTCATGTTCACTAATGAAACCTTATTGTAAAGTGTTACCAAGAAAATCTCTATTATTGATTCATTTCTGCAATAAGAGAGAACTGGTGAATTCAAACATAATTTTGTTCAAAAGTTTTATATATCAGATTCAGGAGTAGATTTATAGCTTACACACACGAGGACTTGGTCTTTGTGACAGAAGATTCCAGAGGGACGACTCTGAACACAAGAGAAAAGAAAAATGAGTAAAAATAAAAATAAATGTATATAAAAATACACAATAGACAAAAAAGACAACAGACAATACAAGTACAGATATATAATTATACGAGGGAATGTGAATAAGAGGAATGATATTCTAAATACATCAGACAGAAATAAAGACCATTAGGAAGAATACATTACCTTGGAGAAGAGTGTGTGTCGAGTCAAGAGTTGATCTCAGTTTGAGCGTTTGCTGAGTGTATCTGAGAGTTGGTGTGTGTGTCTTATATACGCACAGGTAGTCAACAATGCCACATGTGAAAAGAGGAAGTAAAAGTGGGCAACTATTTGTCAGCAAAAGTTTTAGCCACTTGTGAAGAACAACACACTCTCACTCCCAAGGCGTCAAAAACTGAAGCGTCCCCGGCGTCACTATATGACGAATTTGGAACTCCATTGCTTTCAATTTTATATTTTATATACAGAAAAGTGAGCAACTCTTTGTCAGCAAAAGTTTTAGCCACTTAAATTCATATACTTATGTTATAGGCCTGTAACTGAGAAGGATAAGGGAGTTCAGGCGTGTCCTCTGAGCATAGGCGCCGATTTATGTTTTCCTCCGTGGGTGCTCATGGGCGCACGCCCTTAAAAAAAAAAAAAAAAAAAAAAAGTTTGCATTTCAGAACCTTAGGAAATGGACAGCGGCCGACACGAACACACACACACACACCTATTTACTTGATAATAAAGCCGTAAAGTATAGGCTATCTTTCAACTAAGGACAGCTCCACTTCTCACAAATACAGACAGGATTGGAGATGAAAAGTTTAAAGGATAATTCCAGTATTTAGCATTTTAGTCTCTTTTCTGGTTTGTTTTGGATGAACTAGAGTGGTGGACACAGACATGTTGACGATGGGTCCTGTCTCGACTCTTTGACTCGTTTAGAGTCGCCTTTGACCGCTTCAGAGTGGCTGGCTATGGGCATGCACAAACATGTCCTTAAAACAACCCTTAACGTTCGTTTTCAAAACTGTGCGACTCACCGAGTGGTTAGTGGTGTTCGTTGATGTTCCAAAACAAGTAGCGTAGCGAAATACAGTTTCTGTCGTGTTTTTTTTGGCATTTTGTAAAATCCCATTGATTTCTGTTGGAGGACTCATCGCTCGTTGATATCACTGCGCTTCAGACTCAAATATCGAGCAGAAGTTTATACGCGGTTGTGAGGTATCTGAAAAAATAGTTCCACTACAGCAAATAACACGGATTGAAATCATACATTGCGCCGATATATTTGTTTTTAATCATCAACGAACACCACTAACCATTCGGTGAGTCGCACAGTTTTGAAAACGAACGTTAAGGGTTGTTTCCTACACAGTTCAACGGTCAACCATCGTCAACATTTCTGCGTCCACTGCCAACTCTCACGCATTCACCGTGAGACACTTTTCACACGCTCTCACGCCACACATCCACTTACCCTGTAACTACACAGAACAAGGGGGTAACAAGCGCCACTTTAATTTACAGCCCGCAGGAGTTACACTTACCCTGTAACTACACAGAACAAGGGGGTAACAAGCTCCACTTTAATTTACAGCCCGCAGGAGTTACACTTACCCTGTAACTACACAGAACAAGGGGGTAACATGCGCCACTTTAATTTACAGCCGCAGGAGTTACACTTACCCTGTAACTACACAGAACAAGGGGGTAACAAGCTCCACTTTAATTTACAGCCCGCAGGAGTTACACTTACCCTGTAACTACACAGAACAAGGGGGTAACAAGCACCACTTTAATTTACAGCCCGCAGGAGTTACACTTACCCTGTAACTACACAGAACAAGGGGGTAACAAGCTCCACTTTAATTTACAGCCCGCAGGAGTTACACTTACCCTGTAACTACACAGAACAAGGGGGTAACAAGCGCCACTTTAATTTACAGCCCGCAGGAGTTACACTTACCCTGTAACTACACAGAACAAGGGGGTAACAAGCGCCACTTTAATTTACAGCCCGCAGGAGTTACACTTACCCTGTAACTACACAGAACAAGGGGGTAACAAGCGCCACTTTAATTTACAGCCCGCAGGAGTTACACTTACCCTGTAACTACACAGAACAAGGGGGTAACAAGCACCACTTTAATTTACAGCCCGCAGGAGTTACACTTACCCTGTAACTACACAGAACAAGGGGGTAACAAGCACCACTTTAATTTACAGCCCGCAGGAGTTACACTTACCCTCCACCCTCCTCCATCTGCTCGAGGTGAACCAAAAACAACTGATACCAGCTTTCAGTGATATGTGTCGGGTGCCCGCTCTGATAACAGTAACTTTCTCAAATGTTTACAAAACAAGCGGGAACCCAGTGTGCCTGTATCTTTCTCTATTGCTGTTCTGTTACAAGATAGAAACTCTAAGGCCTTCAATAGCCGTACAGCAAACCCAACTAATCTGGTGCCTATTACACGTCAAAGTAAGATTGATGTGGGGACAAAAAGTACGACGTTAAGTTAGCACTTTTAAACATTCGTTCACTTAAAAATAAATCACTTCTAGTTAACGACTTAATAACCACAAACAACCTAGATTTTATGCTTCTAAATGAAACCTGGCTAGAAGACAGCTGTAGTGCAACAATCCTCAATGAAGCAGCCCCTCCTAACTTTACTTTTATGAGTGTCTGCAGAGCTGTTAAGAGAGGTGGGGGTCTAGCTGCTCTTTTTAAAGATATCTATCAATGTAAGCAAATATCATTCGGGAATTACCCTTCTTTTGAATATCTGGGTATTGTGTTAAAAGGTGCTCCACGCATTTTACTTTTCATTATTTACAGGCCTCCAAAATACTCTCCAGCCTTCACTGAGGACTTTACAGAACTGTTATCAACCATTACCTCAGAGTTTGACTGTTTTGCCATTGCTGGAGATTTAAACATCCACATAGATAATGCAGAAAACAATATGGCAAAAGAAATCAAAACTGTTTTAAAAACTTTTGATCTGACTCAGCATGTTCATGGACCCACACACAATCGTGGACACACTCTAGATTTACTTATCAGTAAGGGTCTAAACATTTCATCAATTGTTATTAAGGATGTAGCACTGTCTGATCATTTCTGTATTTTCTTTGATATATTGATCTCTCCTGCCACTGAAGCTAGATCTGTGTCTGTCAAGAAGAGATGCTTAAATGAGAACACTGGTGTCCTATTTATGAAGGCTATATCTTTAACACCAAGCATATCTGCAGACTCTGCTGATTTTCTCCTTGATTCTTTTAACTCAAAAGTTAAAGTTGTAATTGATGATATTGCTCCTGTTAAAGTCAGGAAGAAGAGTGGCAGACAAAAAGCACCTTGGAGAAACTCAACAGCAGTGCAAAATATGAAAAGACAATGCAGAAAAGCAGAGCGCATGTGGCGGAAGACAAAACTTGTAGTCCATTATAACATCTACAAAGACAGCCTTCATGCTTTCAATATGGAACTGGGCAAAGCTAGACAGACTTTCTTCTCAAATATTATAAACAGCAATTTAAACAACACACGCACTCTTTTTGCTACTGTAGAGAGACTGACAAACCCCCCAAGCCAGACTCCCAGTGAAATGCTCTCAGACAACAAGTGCAGTGAGTTTGCTTCTTTCTTCTCTGAGAAAATCAATAATATCAGAAAGGTGATCAGCACATCCTTGAGTTACGCTGGGGTCAGACAGATCAAACCACCTGAGAAAGTAGTTACGATGTCTGACTTCAAAGAAATTAATGGCAACATTTTGGAAGAAACCGTACAGCACCATAAAACATCAACCTGCGCTCTCGACACACTTCCCACATCGTTTTTCAAAAGTGTGTTAAACAGTTTAGAAGCAGATCTTCTAGAAGTGGTAAATGCCTCACTTCTCTCTGGGAGTTTTCCAAACTCCCTGAAAACTGCAGTTGTCAAGCCCCTCCTGAAAAAGAGCAATCTGGATAAGACCATATTAAGCAACTATAGGTCGATCTCAAATCTTCCTTTCATAGGCAAGATCGTTGAAAAAGTTGTCTTCAATCAGCTGAACAAATTCTTGAGCTTGAATGGATCCTTTGACCATTTTCAATCTGGTTTCCGACCGCACCACAGCACAGAGACGGCGCTCATAAAGATAATAAACGATATTCGCTTAAATACTGATTTTGGCAAATTATCAGTGCTGGTGCTACTCGACCTCAGTGCTGCATTTGACACTGTCGATCATAACATACTTCTTGACAGGCTGGAAAACTGGGTGGGGATTTCTGGGATAGTCCTAAAATGGTTCAGGTCATACTTAGATGGGAGAGATTATTATGTGAGTATAGGAGACCATAAGTCTGAGTGGACATCCATGACATGCGGAGTCCCTCAAGGCTCTCTTGCACCACTCCTGTTCAACCTGTATATGCTCCCAATGAGCCAAATAATGAGAAAGAACCAAATTGCTTACCACAGCTATGCAGACGACACACAGCTCTACTTAGCCCTATCGCCTAACGATTACAGCCCCATTGACTCCCTGTGCCAATGCATTGCATCTTCCTCCTCTTCCTCCTCTCCCTCTTAATTTCCATCCATTGTTGGTATCAACATTCAGGACAACTTTTGAAGTCAGTTTCTGCAGGTGAACTGACTTGTATTATGTACAGTGTGTCTGGTCACATCATCAGAAACAAGTGTGAGCCTGAACCCTGTGTTAAACTGGTGTGTGTCGTTTGTTCAGAGACTGAAAATGTTAATAGACCTTTTAAATATTCTTCCACGTTTCTTGGATCCTTCGGCTTGACGCCGAGCTATTCTTCCCGCATAAATAAAATGCCCAAGAATTAGTTACCTGACCGCAATCTAACCCCGCCTCAGAGTCGAAGGACACACGACACTATCGACACTATCGACACTATCACTCTGGAATAAGGTCTTTAGTGCCTAACCTGTAACCTTTAACTTGTTCCACTAACTTATTACTTCATTGTTAATCACAAGTTTTCAAACCTAGACATCTGTCTCATTTCCCCTATTTGTTATTTATTACATATTCTAGAGCCCCTTTCTCTAACAGAGTGTCCACTTCTTGTTCCATAACCAGAACCTGCTCGGGGTCCACCACTGTGGGTAGGACCCCCATAAACCGAGGTGGGCGAGACCCAAACTGTATTTTATACCCTTTTTCTACGGTCTGCCGGACCCAACGTGAAACATTTGGCAGTAGCTTCAATTTTGTTGTTGTTGAGTAGTCGGTCCGTCGCCCTGTAATGGTGGACCGGCAGGGAACGACTGAACGGACTGCTCTGGAACCCTCCTCAGAGGGGGCGGGCATCCCGAGGCCACTACGTTTCCGGGTGGTCCTTGAGATATGTGCTCGCCAGAGACCGCTGCGCCCTGAAGCACCGGAGGTGGCAGGGTTGGCAGAACAGTCCCCTGAGGGGCACCGAAGGGAGACGGGCACCGTAAAAAGAGGTGTTGACCGCTCTGCTTCGGGGGGGACTGCCCTCACTGGCCCGAGGGGGCGTCAGGACCTTTTCCCCGCAGCCTTCTTAGCAATAATAACTGTCCTCAGATCCGTTGTACCCTTCGAAGGCTGGGGTTGAGAGTGCCCTCCGGGAGGCAACGCTCTGCTTTTGGGAGGCACGGTGTGAAGAGCTGGCTTTAGAAGATTGAGGCGGCTCCCGCTCAGCAGCTTCGGGATAAAAACCATTTAAGCAAGCGTCTCCTCCACTTTTTCATAACCGTGCTCTCTGTAGTTAGATATAGAGGAATAGTTTGGGAACTAAAAACTCGCTATGAAACCGGTTTCTCCCACGATCTCGACACCTCGGTGTGGAGATCGGGGAAAAACTGTAGGCTCCGGCATTGAGGTTGTGATCTAGTAGGCAGGAAACGTTCATCGAGTTTACTTTTCGAACGAACGTCCTGTTTATCAGCTGGCCAATCGATACTTAGTCTCTCTAGTCACTACCTCAATAAGCTCTTCAAACACATGAGACTGAGGTGGCGAATCCCCAGTTTCAGCATCAATACTGGATAGTTGCAATTTTGGTGCCTCCATCGGGCCGGAAGGAACCGCAGCGCGTGCTTCCAAACCCTGAGAAGAGGCACTGGATCTATGAAGTGAAGGCTGAGATAAGGCTGGGCCCGTCTCAAACCCCTCTGATAGATCCATTTACGAATCCCAAGACTGCGATTGGCGCCGTGCCTTGGCAGCAGCGGGACCAGAGCCCTGGGGAACCCGAGCCTGAACATGAAAGAAGGCCAGGGGGATCGGAGCATCCGCAATGGAAGTGAATCGCAATGCTGACAGCCAGCACCCTCAATATAAAGACAAACAACACCAAATAAGACGTGGACAGTTTCACAAAGAGCTCTACTGAAGCTGACGCTCTCTGTTTTCGAGCAGGCTTTATAGCTTCCTGGTTCGTGACGTCACCCGCATCTGACGTTCTGCCACGCCATTGGACTGGTTTTACATGTGCTTCAAGACATCATCACGCAAAGCGTTCCCATAGCGTCAATCTCGACGCAACGCGAGTTCCCTTGAAAGGGAACCCCAAACTCCCTTATCCTTCTCAGTTACAGGCCTATAACATAAGTATATGAATCTAAAAGTAGGCCTAATAACAGTCTGATAAAACAGTTGATATACCTTTTAATATTAATATCTAAATGGGCTTAACTGGTGAAATATTTTAAGATTTTTTTGTAGATTTTTTTTTAAATCCCACGACACTTCTTTACGCTTCTTCTTTTCTTCTCTGACCTTTATCATAGTTTAAGAAGAAAGAAAGAAGCCACTCAGGCGAGAGGTAGGATGTGGTTTTAACAACTTTAGGTGAAAGAATTGTTAAATCTACAGCGGGGGAAATAAGTATTTGAACACGTCATCATTTTTCTCAGTGAATATATTTCCAAAGGTGCTATTGACATGACATTTTCACCAAATGTTGGTAACAACCCAAGTAAGCCATACATACAAAGAAACAAACAAAAAATAAGTTCAGAAATTAAGTTATGTGTAATAATGTGAAATGACACAGGGAAAAAGTATTGAACACAGGAAGAAAGAATAATCAGAAGAGTTGTCCAAGAGCCAACACCAAGTTGTATGGTGTTTTTAGGGTAATGTGCACTGCCATTTCTCCTCCAAATATGGTGTGTATTATGGCATCCAAACAGTTCAATTTTGCTCTCATGTGACCACACTAAATTCTCCCAGTATTTCACTGGCTTTTCCAAATTTTGTGCAGCAAACTTTAAATGAGCTTCAACATGCTTTTTCTTCAGTAATGGAGTCTTTGAGACAACAGTACCTGCTATCTGCACTAAATCTGAAGCTCTCCACAAGTGATCCTTGGCTCTTGGACAACTCTTCTGATTATTCTTTTCACTCCTCTATCAGAAATCTTGCGAGGAGCACTGGTCGAGGCAAATTTATGGTGAAATTATTGTCTTTCCACTTCCGTATTATGGCCCCAAAAGTGCTCACTGGACTATTCAGAAGCTTAGAATGGCGCCTATAACCAATGCCATCATTATGTTTTGCAACAATTAGGTTGCGAAGGTCTTGAGACAGCTCTTCGCTTTTACCCATCATGAGATGTGTCTTGTGTGACACCTTGGCAATAGCCGCGTTTCCACTGTCGGGCCAGGGCCGGGCCGTGCTAGTGCGTGCCAGGGCCAGTCGCGTTTCCACTGTCACTTCCGGGGCTTGATCGGGGCTTGCTCAGGGCCAACGGCCAGGATTTCTGGCCCATCGAATACCTTGGGCCAAAGCGGGCCAGCTCGGGCTAGAGGAATGGTTACGAACACAGGCGGAGTTCACCTGAGTCGGGAGACGGCAGCGCCGGATGATTCTGTCAGCATTAAAGACTTTTAAAATAATTTAACTCACGTTCATGTTTGAATGCCTTCTGTTTGTGATGCAAAAGACTATGCGCGCTAACCATTACCATAGTAAACATAGTAAACGCTTGAAGATACGCATAGTAAAAAAAACATAGTGAAAGCTTGAAGAAATCAGACCAATCATAATGGCTATCACAGTCATGTTTTTATTGTATCTGTCAGTAGCCTACGTCTCGTCTCTTTATACCGGACTATCATAAAATAAAGCAACTTTTTTTTCGGGAGCTTCCTCTGTTTCTCTGACTGAAAATATCTGTATGGGAGTCGAGAGAGTGCTAAAGCTCCTCAGGTCGTATTTTTGGTGGCATATATTTGTAGAAATTATCATTCTTTTTAAATGTGATGTAAATATGTCCTGTACAGATAAACAGAAACAGATGCGACTGAAGAAGTGTGTCCTCTTTCTTTTGTAAAATAGACCTAACGGTAATTTATTTCTGAGTGACTAATGTGCAATTTTGACATAAATTAATTCATTATGATCAATGCATCACTTTTTATTGTAAACCTGTGGTAAAACATTGATGCTTGGGTTTTAAATATTCAAGTAAACAAAAACAAAAAAAATGCCAGCAAACGGCCGCTTTTATCATGTTTGTTTTCAACGCTGTTTCCAGTGATTTCTGATTAGTTTTCTGATAAAACTTCCATTTGTTGGTGAAATGATGGGTTAGTGTGACGTTGTTCCAGAGAGGCGTGTTACGGGCGTGTTTTAGTGAAGCGCTGTGGAGCTTCTGGCCCGACAGTGGAAACGCAGGCCCGGTGCTCTTAGCCCGGCACGGCCCGTTTAAAGCCCTGGCTCGCACTGCCCGACAGTGGAAACGCGGCTATTTGGGACTGAACCAGTTGTTATTAATTTCCACTGACAAGGGGCTGGATTGCTTTTTAATTACTGTAAGTTTTCAGCAGTTGTCTTGGCTTTCCATGCCTTTTTGCGCCTCCCTTTCTTCATGTGTTCAATACTTTTTCCCTTTGTCATTTCACATTATTACACATAACTTAATTTCTGAACTTATTAGGGGCGGAGGCACCTATTGTATTTGTTCCGGTTCTTCTTCTTCTTCTTCTGCTTTTTCTTCCGACTGGGTGTCTATGGCAGCCCATAGAAATGAAGCTTTAGCATAAGTTCTGCCGGGAAGACTCAATTACTATGTCACCTATTGCTTTCACTTCTATCCAATCATATTCGTTGGCTCATTGTATAAAAGCTCGGTACTTACACGTGTTTGAGTTCGCAGATACTGAAGCAACGATCACCCCCATCCTCCCCACCACCACTAGGATGGTCCTGTCCATACCTCCCGGGGGGGTCGGCTGCGCCCCTGCCTTCGTCTTCAGGCAGGAATTGCAGATCCGATACCCTCGGATTATGCACTACGGACGGGGCCTACGCCAAATGACTTTGTATATTATCAGCTTGCTGAGCTGTCAATAAATGTATGTTTTATTGAAATAATTCTCCCGAGTCTTTCTGGTAGAACTGTTTGCGGGAAAGTTGTTTTGGTTAGACATTCTGATAGAGCATAGTCCCAACATTAAATACACCAATTTTGGTGTGTCTAAGTCATTCCCTCTAGCGCCACCAACTGTCCAAAGTTTCACTTATATTTTGCTAATAACTTTTGAACCGTAAGGCCAATCAACAAAAATTCTTTTTCCTCTGATCCCTGAGCTCATGATGATTCGATTGCACCCTCCCAGTTAACACAGAACGTTCCCCTAATGTTATTTTTTGGTTATTTTTTTGGGAACCAAATACTTACGTTAGGGGAACGTTCTTTTTTGGTTTTATTTTTATGTAACAATAAAATAACGTTCCCAGAACGTTGCTGGGTGGTTACCATAAAAAATAACGTTCTGGGAACCATAAACTAACATTCTGAGAATGTTCTGGGTACCAAAAACTAACGTTATGGGAACCAAAAATTGTTAGCTGGGCTATGACATCATTTTCCGTCATAGAAATATGGCCGCCATTTTGATTTTTTTTAAAAACCTACTTTTTCGAGCTCGTCCTAGGCGGTTTGTCCGATTTGGCCATTTTGACTGTCGGCCATTTTGAATTTTGTGCTAAAATGCTGTATTTTAAGAACGCACAAACGGATTGTTACGAAACTTGGTATGGGTCATCAGCACAATGTCCTGAAGGAGCGTGAGAAGTTTCAAAACAGCGCCACCTAGTGGTGAATTTTTTTTCCCAAATGCTTATAACTTTGGGTGTGGTCGACTTATTTTCACGAGACTCATCTAATTAGACTCCTGAAACCTTGCCGAGTCCTACGATACCAAACATGCTAGGTTTCGCCTTATGGTTTGTGTAGCGTTGTGATTTAGCGCTTAAAAAACATTTCGAGACGAAACCACCATCAGAAGTTTGGAAACATAGGTCGACAGCTATACGCTAATGCCCAAATGCAAAATATTGATAGTAAGGGGTAGTAAAATCCAATCAAAGTCATGTGTCAGTCATTTTTTACGTGTTTTTTCATATAAATGTCTATAACTCTGAAGCGAATTGAGATATCTTCACCAAAATTGACACACATATGTATGGGCTCACTCTGAGGACACATAAAAAAATGGTGGGACTGAGCCTCTTGGTGGCGCTATAATAGAACAAAACATGAAATTCCCATTGACTTTAATACAGTTTTGTGAAATAAAATGCTATACTTAACAAATGCATTGGTGTAATATTACGAAACTCAGAATGTGCCATCAACACCATCCCCTGAAGGTACTCAAAATATTTTGAGACAGCGCCACCTAGTGGTCAAAAGTTATAACAAAATTTCCAAAAAGGCTAATAACTTTTGAATAAATCTGGCTATTGAAATGCCACTGGTCTTACTAGATTCCCTGGGTCAAGCCGAGAACATAGATACCAAGTTTTCCTTATTTGGCCGAACTTCCTATCCGCCATCTTGATTTTCATTCAAAACCTACTTTTTCGAACTCCTCCTAGACCGTTTGTCCAATTTTCACCACAATCGAATCGTATATTCTCCAGACTGTGCCGACTAAAAGTTATGGATTTCGTGTCGATAGACGAAACCGTTTTCGTATAGCACAGTAGCAAAGTTGAGGCATGATGCCAAAAGCACTATTCAGGCTTTATCTCTGCAATGCCTTGACATATTGACACCAAACTTTGTATGTGTCAGTGACTACGTTTACATGCAGCCAATAACCGGGTTATGGTCGGGTTAAGGTCACTATTCGAGTTTCTGAAACATTCGGAATAACCCGTTTACATGCGTGAGCAGAGAGAGTTACTCCTGTATACATGGATTTTGTAATCAATTGGTAATATCCCGATGTAAACGGCGACGCACGGTTAGCGTCTGGACGTACGGACAACCTTAAGACACAATATGCGTCATTTCCGATTCTTCTTCCTGTATCCAAAGACAACAACAACAGCAGCAGCACGCGGATAATGAATAGTTCGGGGCAGATAGCGATCGCATTTGTTTGCGCTTTCCTCCTCGCTCCAAAAGTGTGGTGCTGTGCTGCGTCTCGCCATGTTAACCTCTCCTTCTTGTTTACTTCCGGTATACTGCACGCGGGTTTCTGTATGCGCCGTCTCTACTCAAAAGACCAAGATTCCTTGCGAATAGAACATGCGCAGAACACAAATCAATGTTCCTTTTGATGGGGATATGCCGATACGCGTTTACATGACCAAATATTCGGGTTAGAAAAGGGGTACCCCAGGTATCATATCCGGGTTTTTAAAAACCGGGATATAAGCATATTCGGGTTTTTGCCGGTGTTTACATGGCCGTGCGCGATATTGCGGTGCGGTTATATAACCGTGCGGTTATTACTAATATTCCGGTTTTGAACGGGTTATTGGCTGCATGTAAACGTAGTCATTGTCACTTCACTCTGACCACATCACATCAGTTTTATAACTGCGCCACCTATTGGTTGAAAGTGATAATCCATTAAATCATATTTTTATTTACTGTTTCTATGATTTTTCAGGCATTTTGCCTAAAATCCTCTTTAAATGTCTTTAATTGCTCATTGTTGCAGTTGGTCTGACACTTTCAGACATGTTGGCATGTCTTGTCGTCTTATTCTGCTTGGCCCCAGTAATGGCTGCTTGCAGCTATATTTTTTGTTTGTTTCTTTGTATGTATGGCTTACTTGGGTTGTTACCAACATCTGGTGAAAATTTCATGTCAATAGCACCTTTGGAAATATATTTACTGAGAAAAATGATGACGTGTTCAATACTTATTTCCCCCGCTGTATATCTAGCGTAGTTGGCAAAAGATGAGATAAGACGGCCCCAATTAAACCATATAAAAGTTTTTGTTTCTTTTGATTTTAATAATGTATTAGTAAATGCTGAAATAAAAGTAACTTACTTAAAAAAGTTTCAGAATAATACAAAGACAATAATACAGAAATGTGTATACTGTAGGTCTTCACCTGAATTGTGGCCCCGAGCGACAGGAAACAAACCTTTTATATGGTTTAACTGGGGCCGTCTTACTTATAAGACGAGCTGTACTTATAATGCAGAAATCCCTTATAGGGTCAAATAACTGTCCGGGAACTTTTCACAGTTAAAGCTATTTTGCAAAAAGCACATATCTCATCTTTTGCCAACTACGCTAGAGAGCTTATACAACATTTAACAATTCTTTCACCTGCAGTTGTTAAAACCACATCCTGCCTCTCGCCTCCTCATGGACTGTGGCTTCTTTCTATCTTCTTAAACTATGATAAAGGTCAGAGAAGAAAAGAAGAAGCGTAAAGAAGTGTTGTGGGATTTACATTTTTTTATTACAAAGTTAAGCCCAATTAGATATCAATATTAAAAGGTATATCAACTGTTTTATCAGACTGTTATTAGGCCTACTTTTAGATTCATATACTTATGTTATAGGCCTGTAACTGAGAAGGATAAGGGAGTTCAGGGTTTTCCTCTTTCACATTTTTGAAAACATAAGTCTGAGTGAATCATTTTTTCGTGGAAGAAACCGTGTCACGAACCCCGTGTGTTAGCCGTTCACACACAGCTGTGGAAAAGTGGGATTGTAGAGGGAGACAACAACCAGTAAAACACAGACCTGCAACACACTCATTATACAGTGTGATGGATTTTTCAATTAATCATAACTAACATTCATATGCTTTTGAATTTTAAATGTTTCCAAACTCTTTGGTCGAAAAAATCGTGACTTTGAGTGTGTGAGAGTATAAATAACAAATAGGGGAAATGAGACAGATGTCTAGGTTTGAAAACTTGTGATTAACAATGAAGTAATAAGTTAGTGGAACAAGTTAAAGGTTACAGGTTAGGCACTAAAGACCTTATTCCCGAGTGATAGTGTCGATAGTGTCGATAGTGTCGTGTGTCCTTCGACTCTGAGGCGGGGTTAGATTGCGGTCAGGTAACTAATTCTTAACTTGGGCGTTTTATTTATGCGGTAAGAATAGCTCGGCGTCAAGCCGAAGAAGCCAAGAAACGTGGAAGAATATTTAAAAGGTCTATTAACATTTTCACACAATTTTTGTGCTCAAGTTTTAAGAACATTATAACGCTGAATGAAAGTTCTATTGATGTTGCTGTGTGTGTGTGTGTGTGTGTGTGTGTGTGTGTGTGTGTGTGTGTGTGTGTGTGTGTGTGTGTGTGTGTTCAGTTCTTTACCATCTGAATTGCAGCTGGAGGTTGAAGCTACCAGAATTCTGAAAGCTCATAAATCAAATAGTCTGGGAGGCAGTAACACACACACACACACACACACACACACACACACACACACACACACACACACACACACACACACACACACACACACACACACACACACACACACACACACACACACACACACACACACTTCTGATCACTAAATAAATGTTGTGAATGAAGGAAAGATTCTGAACATTCACACACATTTCAGTATTTAGTGTACGAGTGTCCTCTAGTGGACGGATAGTGAATAGCCTACATGTATTTCTTTTGATAGTTTGACTGTAATGTGATAAATGGTTTTCTCCCAGACTGAGATTACAGACGGCGCTAATATTGGTGAATCTGCTTCTGTAAAACAGTGAGTAACTCCCGCACACACCGGCTCTGTTCTCCTCCAGCTGGACACACACTTTCACCAGGACAGAAGCTCAGGTGCGTCTTCTGGTGATCAGATCTCTGTGTGTGTGTGTGTGTGTGTGTGTGTGTGTGTGTGTGTGTGTGTGTGTGTGTGTGTGTGTGTGTGTGTGAAGTTTATTCTGAGCGTTTGTCTCACTCTTGAACTGAAGAATAAAGTTCATGAACCCGCTCGTGCGCACGAGTCTCAGCGGGAGCGCGCGCGCCACAGATCGGCACGCGTCATGTTTGTGTTTGAGAGCAAATGCTTTGGGTTTCACTTCACACCTTTAAACCAGTGCTAAATACCAGGATACCTCATTATCACCAAATCATCAGATTTAAATAAATAAATAAAAAGCCATACCTGTAAATGAGCAACATGTGTTTAAAGAAAGTTATTAAAGTGTTATTTCTGAATGTTCCCTGAGCGCTCATCCTCGGTAACACACAAACGTTAAGGGAACATTCCAATGGATCATTTTGGAATCAAAAATGTTACTTTTGAATGTTCATTCTGAAACAAATAGGGATGGAAACATTTAAAAACGTCAGGCAAACGTCCAACTAACTAAACTTTACTGTTATTAAAGAGTTTTTTAATTACAAATTTGAACAAACACAAAATACAAAATTGAACGTGTCAGCTCGCCATGTGTTTGGCGGGAGTGTGACATCATCACACCTTCACGAGCGCGCGTGTCAGACGCGAGGCGTGAACCCGCCGTTTGGCACGAGCGCGCGTGCGCGTATATAAAGGCTCCAGACTTCAGTCTGAACATCATTCTGAACGGATTTACTCTTCAGCTTCTCTTTCCACCAACATCATGGAGAAAATCACCCTGACTCGCGGATTACACGCTGAAACGAGACCCTGGAGACCCTGGGTCAATAAAACCAGCAGAGGACGCAAAACTGCCACTCATAAGGTACGAGATGACGTCATTCTATAATATTGAACTCTGATTATTGTATGAGCAAAATATCAGATGCTAAAAAATCTCTTTATTCAACAGCCTTATGAAAGAGCATCATCTGATGAGCAACACTGTAAAGTGTCCATGATCACACACCCTGTGAAGTAAGTAGATCACGTGATTATGAAGATGTTGATATGATCTCCTGCTTCTACAGATTATGAAGATGTTTTTATGATCTCCTGCTTCTACAGATTATGAAGATGTTGATATGATCTCCTGCTTCTACAGATTATGAAGATGTTGATATGATCTCCTGCTTCTACAGATTATGAAGATGTTGATATGATCTCCTGCTTCTACAGATTATGAAGATGTTGATATGATCTCCTGCTTCTGCAGATTATGAAGATGTTGATATGATCTCCTGCTTCTACAGATTATGAAGATGTTTTTATGATCTCCTGCTTCTGCAGATTATGAAGATGTTGATATGATCTCCTGCTTCTGCAGATTATGAAGATGTTGATATGATCTCCTGCTTCTACAGATTTTAACTCACTCTTTTAACTTGTTTCTTCAGGTTGTTGTGGCCCAGATCCCAGTGTTTCGATTACTTGTACCGGGAGGCTGAGGTTCTCCTGAGGAATTTCCCGGTTCAGGCCTCGATCTGCATATATGAGGACTCGGAGGATGATGATGATGAGGATGATGATGATGATGATAGTGATGAAGAGGAAGAGAAGGAACTCAACTGAAGACCTTCATCTCTATGCACATCTTTATTTATATATGGACTCTTAATTCTGATTCACTTTATTTAGTCGTTGCATGTAAATACTTGTGAATATGTACAGTATATAAAATTGCTTCCGTTGGAAGTTGAATGTATTTTATTTTTATAGTATTTATGATAAATTATTCTACATGCCAACTGTAACTTATTTCCTTGAAATAAATATTTAAATATTCAAAACTTTGTTTCTGATAGTTCTTTGAGTCACAGAGTTGCAAAGGAAAATGCGAGTCTAAATAAGTGACTGACGTGTAACTTTAGAGTTCATGATGGTAAAAATGACTGAACAAATACATTAAAAGTCTAATTCGAATGAAGATCTGTTCATTCATAGTGTTCTATCAGGCTGTGAGAGATATAGACTTTACAAGAGCAATTACTGGAGAAAAGTCCAAAATATATGCTCTGAAAACGTCATTTCTGAAGGTCCAGTTTTTAAAACTTTTTTTGTTTTTCCTTACGTTAAGTGAACATTCCATTCTTCACACATTACCCAGTGGGCATTTGATGTCAAAATTACGTCAAGAAATTGGTCAAAAATGAAAATCAAATTGACGTCAAAGTGTTGATGTCAATTTGATGTCAAGATTTGACCTCTGCTGATGTCATTTTGCCAAACAAAAAGGTGAAATGCATGGCCGTACACTTATTACCAGCTTCACTTAAAACTAACCAGATTTACTTTATTTAATTTCCGGTTTAAATAAATATAATATTTAAATAGTTTAAAATATATTAAACATATTTTGATGACACCATGATGGTGGTTAGCGTTTGCTTTAGTTGTGCTCTTGACCCTTGACTCTTTAATATAAAAATTTCTTTGGCTGCTATAACTGTGTGTTTATAAATATATACTGATTGGCTTCATCACTGTCTCCTCTCCACCAGTAAGCTGGTGTGTGGTGGGCGTTCTGGCGCAATATGGCTGCCGTCGCATCATCCAAGTGGATGCTGCACATTGGTGGTGGTTGAGGAGATTCCCCCCTTCCATATGTAAAGCGCTTTGAGGTCTCAGAAAAAGCGCTATATAAATGTAACGAATTATTATTATTATTATTATAAAGCACAACTGTTGCAGCTAAAAAAGCCATCAGAAACTGAGATCAGGAGATGTTGGCGGTTTATTGAAGATGATGACAATATCATCATGTAATTGCCTGAATCGCTGATCTTATTCAGTGTCTAATCTTTGGTTATATAGGACTTGTGATTTTAATGTTGTATTATAATATAAGCCATTTAATTTAACAGCATGAGAATAATGTTTTTTTTAATTAATAAAGGATTTTAAAAACATTTAATGCATTAAACTTAACATTATTACTTAGCTATCAAGAATCAGTGTATGACTCTCAACAATGGTGACAATCAATGAAATGCTTCATGCTGCAGTGCATGCTGGGTACCACCAATCAAAACTCACCCATATCTCCCAGCATGCATTGCAGCTTTAATAAATTATGCAGCTGGAGTTGATCTGATTATCTGGATATTTTGTTTGATTGTCACCATTGTTGAGATTCATACGCTGTTTCTTGATGTCTGTGTGCGTCTAATTAATGCCATAGATGACAGGGTTTTGTGCACTAAATAGTTTTTAAAAACCAAGTACATTATTTGATAAACAAAACTGCTAGATATGCTGTTGAATCAAATTACTTCTGTCATGAATAAAACCGCTTTTAAACCACAAATCCCATATAATCAAAGCATTAGACACTGAACATGATCAGGGATTCAGGCAGTTACATGATGATTTCATCAATAAACAGTCAACATCTCCTGGGGGGTATTCCAGAAAGCAGGTTATGTGACATACCCGGGTAAGTTTAAGGGTAAGTTAGTGGATAACCTCAACTTTCGGTTCCAAAAACGGAGGTAACTTTCTGGGTATGTATGTAACCATAGGAACTTACTCTCTGAAGATAACCTGCTCGGTAGCAGGTTATGTTCCAGGGTTAGATTGTTTCAGAGAGGTGACGGAGCATGGCGTGCCCTGCCCTTTTGAAGACGATCCAGTGGATGTGGAAGCACAGATAATACGAAATCTTTTCCGCCGTGAGGGTGATACAACCACGTATCGATGTGTTTTCGTATCCAAATGAATATTTACCGTTTTTCAAAAGAATCGTTAATTTATTAAACGAAGATAACTCCATTTATTTAACTTTTTTGCGACGGGGAGTTTTTTGTATACAATAGTCTATTCATACTGTATACAATCACAATAATTTTAAATGTTTCTAATTATATAACTTTCAGTTTCAGGGTTCCCAAATATGATTGGGTGCATTGATGGAACCCACATTCCCATTAAAGCTCATTCAGTCAATGAAGGAGACTATGTAGGAAGTCAATCCATAGCATCAATGTGCAGGTGACAATAGATTTTTTGGGTGCTAAATGTTTGGGTGTTTAAACCATTAAATCACCCTCATTACTGGTCCCCACTAACTGGTAATATGTGATGCAACCCCTAATGTTGAAGCCAAATGGTCAGGGTCTGTACATGATGCCAGAATGTTTAGGGAGTCATCATTGTGCCACAAATTTCAACAGGGTATGGTTTGCCTTACACAATGTTTATTTTTATTTTTATGCAATTATACACTTTAACTACCTTTAGGACACTTCAGTGGTTACTTGCTGGGGGACAGAGGGTACCCTTGTCTGCCCTATATGATGACACCCTACCCTGAACCTGAGCCTGGACCACAGGCACAATTCAACCTGGCCCACAGCAGAACACGGGTCAAGGTGGAAATGACCATAGGCATCCTGAAGGCAGGTTTCAGTGCCTGCGTGGGCTCAGGGTCAGCCCAGAAAGGTCATGTGACATCACAGCTGCTTGTGTTGTTCTTCACAACATTGCCACACTGAGAGGTCAGAGGGCCCCCCCTTCTCTTGAAGATGGCCAAGAGGAACCCCCAGTGAACCCAGTAGACCAAAGAGATGCAGGGTGGTACGAGACATGATTTGCCAAAATCACTTTAATTAAAACCAGTTAACAGTCAAGTGTTGTTCATTGTTTCTTTATTTCCTGTAACAAAAAACATTTGTATTTATTGCTTTAGATTTCATTCAACAACAAATGACAGATTAATGTTCACATACTGTTCCCCACCTTAAGCTGGTGCTCCAGCAATTCAAGTCTGGCCTTTTTTAGGTTAAGCCTTTTCTCCTCCATTTGAAGCTGTATAAGGTCCATCTCCATGTCACTTTTTCTGATTTGCTTTTGAAGGTGGACCTTATACAGCTCTTTGGCAGGCAACTAGAAAGACAGAATAATTAAACATGACTGAAAGTCTGTAATACAAACACAGACCAAATATTTAAATGAGGAAGGAACATTTCTTACACTGCTAAGATTCTGTGTGGAGGTAGATGGACCCTCATCTGTATTAAAATCTCCTGCCATATTCTGTAAAATGACAATGACAATTTATTTATTCTCTTATGTAAAAAAGGGGGAATGCATTCTATGCATCATACCTCTATGGGCGTCCCCACATTTTCTGTTTCTGTCACAGCAGAAGTGGTCTCTTCATCGTCAGCCTTCAGTGAAAATAAGGAATGCTTGGTCTAGCAAACAGAAACCTAAAGACAATACAACTGTGACAGAGTGTGGTGTTGCAGGAGGATCCAATAATACAATGTGGCCATCAGCAACTGCAAGATAATTAAACCAATAATATAATCATGCATATTCAATACTCAATGTATATTCTTAAACAAATACAACTAATAAAGAAGGACATTAGGAACATCTAAGAGTACTAGTAATAAGATTACAGTACACAGCATATGCAGTCAAAGCAGCATGCATACTGCACAAGTGAATCAATGACTGTAAAATGCATTCAAAATGCCTTTTTAAAATGGTGACAGTGTTGATGATTTTCTTTATTAAAACACTGACAAAAACAGTGAAAACATAAATAAATCCTAAGTATTAATATGGTACACCTACATTTTACTAAGCCACTTGTCTTGGTAGCTGAGTCCGATGAACTGCCCCTGGAATCCCATCGACCACGGGTCGCCCTTTATTAAGGGACAGTGCCAGCTCCGCAGCTGGGGTGAGGGAAGGTGGAGGTGGACCCCCTGTTTTACGGGCCTCAGCCTTCTTTCTATTGGCTACATAGAAAACTAAATTAGGCTACATTAAATACTAAATTACCTTGCTGGAGAATGTTTTTGTGTTTCATTTTGACTTAGCTCACACTTCTTCTGGCTCCAGAAGGATTACACCTGATAAAACAAGAAGCCAACATACTAGCCAATTATGTGCATTACTACTGTAATATTAAGAAATGTATGGAGGCCAACAAGTAAATACTTGTCTATTTGTACTACATGCCCCAAAGAATTTTTGCGTCACAATGAAAGGGGGAAATAGCCCATTTATAATTTTATAAACTCACGCATTTACTCAGTCCGTTATTTTTTGCCAAACCAACTCTCTTTCTTTTGCTGATGCAGCAGTATTGCTTTTTTATTATTATTATTTTTATAATGGGCTTATAGTCTTCATAAGCAAGCATTAAAACCTCCAACTCAGTTTCACCGAAATATGTAGCTCGCTTTTTTTCTCCCTGGGTTTCCATGGTGACTCCTGAAATCGGCGATCCA
Organism: Rutilus rutilus; assembly: GCA_021464565.1. Taxonomy (NCBI): domain Eukaryota; kingdom Metazoa; phylum Chordata; class Actinopteri; order Cypriniformes; family Leuciscidae; genus Rutilus; species Rutilus rutilus. The sequence continues at coordinate 51,216,045 of JAJAQA010000005.1, forward strand.
TTGAAAATGTCTTTATGTACTCGCGGTGTGCGCGCATTAACTCTGGGTTACCAATAGGAGGTTGATTAAACTAACTCTTCTCAGGTGTTTTGGAACCGACATACTCATGGTATGCGGGTTTGGGGTAAATCAACCCAGAGGTTATGATTTACCAAATGGTAAGTTAACCAAGCTTTCTGGAATACCCCCCAGATCTCAGTTTCTGGGGCCCGTTCTTCGTACGTCGCTAACTCAGTTAGCTGGATTTGATTGTTGACGATTTGGCATGATCTTGGATTGTTTGGTTCTTCGACGCTCATCCTGGACTTGCTGTCATAGCAACAGGTGCGCAATCTTAAACCTGGGGCCTGTACCATGAAGCCGGTTTAGGTGGCTAGCCAGCTATGTTTCAGTTTAGTTTCAGCCAACCCTGGGTTTTAGGTACTATGAAAGTAGCTCGGCTTTAATCGGTGTTCGTTGCCATGGTATCTTACGCTGCACGGCTAACCTGCTCCGGGGCAGGTTATGTTCTGGATTCAAGATCTCAGACTGAAGTTTGACCAATCAGCTGAGAGCAAAGAAACATATAGGTGACGTAACTTATTCCAAGTGTCTGTTGCAATGACTTCACCTTTTCTTCCAAATCCGGTGGACATCTCAGCGCAAATTGTTTGACGAGCACTTCGTAGAGAAAGAGTTTTTAGCCAGACAAAATCCCCTTGCCTTAACTGATAGTTACTTGTATGAAAGATACAGATTTTCCGCGGAAGTAATGTCTTATCTTTGCGAACTTCTTGAGCCGCACATACAGAATTTAACACGTCGAATTCATGCACTTACTGTACCGCAAAAATATTGCGTTGCGTTTTTTTTTTTTTTTTTTTTCAAGTAGTACTTGCACGGTGGGTGACGCACAGAAGCTATAGGGGAAAACACGGTTTGTCGAACCATTCGTAAGGTGGTCCTTGCTCTGCAGGAGTACATGAAAAGTTTCATTAATAGTGTTCCCCGGACATTTATCGACCATGTCCATAAAAGAGGGCTTTTATAAAATTGCCAGTAAGATATATTGATAGGGTGACATCACATGAACACTTTTTTTTAAGCAAATTTCACAAATGTACTATACAATATAATACATGTTAAGAATTATTTTGAATCTTTTTTTTATTATTCTTCTGTTAATCTTATGATAGGATTCCCTAGAGTCATTGCAACATGTATGCAGTCTATTGCTCCAGTCTCCACTGCTCTAGGGGAACATGAGGCAGATTATGTTAATAGGAAGTCCTATCACAGCCTTAATGTTCAGGTAGAGATGATGTGAATATGTGAGATGATTATTTTCTGTGAGATGAATCTTTAAATTAATAGTAATGTATGAAAGTTGTTGAGGTGCGGATCTTAAACTAGGTGACAACCGCTACAGATTGTTCAGGCAGAACAATAAATCACTTGGTCCATGTCCACAATAAAGTTTTTTACTGTTGTCTTTGCTTCATACATCAGTATGAGTGTGGTTCTATAAATGAACAATAATAACAATAATGAATATACAGTATACAATGAGGCAGAAACAGTACTGAACAAAATAAAAGTAATGCAATAGCATAAAGATAAGGACATATTATAGAGTCCAGCAGCTGTGCATTTACCTCAGGTTTATACACATATTAACTTTAAATAAACTATCACCTAATATTACATCACATAATATTCAAAAGGTAACATTCGAAGTCTAATTCAGCGTGTTTTATGCTGAACTGAATGTGCGATCGAGCTCGTGTGCATTGACTACCTCAAAGGAATAAACAAACTTTTTAGAATTGCAATATAACGTAGCAGTAACTAAATCTACCAAAATATACGTGAAAGAGAATTTAACTACTTACTTTTAAGATGTACGCACACAGTATGAGCAAAAATCTGCAAGAAATCGGACCAGATCAGCACGGAGATCACTACAAAACTGCCGCGACATTTAGCAACATTACATGTCTCGGCATGAACACATTTTGATTGACATTCAGTTCTCCCGATCTAAACCAATGAAATTACAGGAATGATAGTCAGGTGATTCAGAAATAATATAAAGTGCAACAAATTAAATGTCCAGCAGAGGGCACCAGCGTCATTAAAGCTTAGCCTTTTGTACAGCCGCCCCCAAATTTGTTTAACAAATTTGTAAATAAAGAAAAGGCTCATTAATCTTTGTTGGTGTCATCAGGTAGGGCAGGCAGTTTGATCAGACGAGCCACAGGTCTTGTGTAACTTTTGTCTTTGACATTCACTACAGCTGTGCGGACTCGTCCATCTTGTCCTGGAATTACTTTGGCTACAGTACCTATTTGCCATAGGGCTCTGGGTGCTTGATGGTCCACAATCATCACAACTTCACCAGTTTGAAGGTTTTCTGATTCTGTTTGCCATTTTTGTCGTCGTTGCAAGTCTGGGAGGTAATGCCGTATGAAACATTTCCAGAAGTTTTCAGTTAGAATCTGGCTGTGACGCCATCTCCTACGACTGAGCATTTCTGATTCCGGATAGACAACTTGTGGTAATGCAGAATTTGGACGTCCCATGAGGAGGGAATTAGGTGTCACTGGGTCTATATCTGCTATGTCTGAGGAAACATATCCCAATGGTCTGGAGTTTAATATTCCCTCTATTTCCACAAGTACCGTGTTCAGTACTTCTTCTGGAACAGATTGAGAACCAAGAGAGGTACGTAGTGCTGTCTTGATAGACCTAACCTCTCTCTCCCACGATCCACCAAAATGCGGTGCATTTGGTGGGTTTAGACGGAAATGAATCTGTTGAGAAGCCAGATTCACTTTCAAGGTTGGGTGAAGTGCATTGAAGGCATTCTGAAGTTCTGTAATACCTCCTTTGAAATTTGTGCCATTATCAGAGAGCACTTCATATGGTTTCCCTCTGCGAGCTATGAACCTTCTTAACGACATAAGAAAGGAGTCCGTGTCAATGCTCGATAGAAGTTCAATATGAACAGCTTTGGTAGTAAGGCACTTGTACAGTATTCCCCAACGTTTTTCACATCTGCGTCCAAACTTAACCAGGAAGGGGCCAAAACAGTTAATGCCCGTTGAATAGAAAGCTGGACGAAACAGTCTAAGGTTAGACTGGGGAGATCCGCCATCATGGGAATGTCTGGTTTCCCTAGCCATTTCTTACATTCAAAGCAACTGTGCTGGTGTCTTTTTACTGCCTCTCTGCCTCTTATAATCCAATATTTCCGTCTCAGTTCTGCGAACACGCGTTCAGGTCCAGGATGTAACTGTAGGTTGTCGTAATGTTGAATCAGAAGCTTTACAAGAGGGTGAGCAGGATCTAAGACAATGGGGTGGAGAGTATTTGCGTCCAAATGCTTACATCTGCGGAGGCGTCCACCTACTCTGACTAATTTGGCTTTGTGATCATACTCTGGGGCTAGAGTTAGAAGACGACTAGAGCGAGATACAGGTTTACCTAACTGGAGTTGGGCTGTTTCTTCTGGGAAGCTTTCAACTTGAGCACGTCTCAGAAGTTCCTGTTCAGCTTGTGTATAGTCGTCAGCAGAGAGTTCACTTTCGTCTGCCGCCCCATGAAGGTAAATAGCAGTAGCCTTAATCAGATCTTGAAGTGAATTGTATTGAGAGATATCTGGAATATCAGTTTGGCTGGAGGACAGCGCTCCACAGAAAGTAGAACTGCGGTGTTCTTGGATATCATCGACTGCAGCATCAAGTGGCTGTTTGGGCCAAATACTAACTGGTCGAGTTAAGAACTGTGGACCTTGATTCCAGCGGCTTTGTGTTGTGAGTTTAGAGAGAGTGAGTCCTCTGGTAATGTCGTCTGCTGGGTTCAACTCTGAATTGACATAACGCCGGGCTTTTGGGTCTGTAAGGTCTTGTATCTCAGCCACACGCGTTCCGACAAACACCTTATAGTTGCATGAGTCTGATTGAAGCCAAGTCAATACAGTTGTGGAGTCAGTCCAGTATAGTTCTTGATCAATCTTGATGTTCAGTTCTTTTCTCAAAGTAGCAGCCAGCTGAGCACCAGTGAGGGCAGCACAGAGTTCAAGCCGCGGTATAGACTGTTGTCGTTTGGGTGCTACTCTCGATCTCGCAGCAACAAATGAAATCTGTGTTTCACCATGTTTATCACATGTACTGATATATGCAACCGATCCATATGCACGTTCTGATGCATCACAGAATATATGCATGGTTCGTTTGCAAACTGATAGTTCAGTAGTTACTTTGGTGTAACATCTTGGGAATGTGACATGTGGTAGTTGTGTCAGCTCACTCTGCCAAGTCAACCAAGCCTGAAGTAGATCTTTGGGAAGATCTGGGTCATCCCATTCACGTTTCTTGTCCCATAAACGCTGGATAATTATTTTGGCTCTTGTTGTGAAAGGAATTAGGAAGCCTAGTGGGTCATATTGGCTTGCAAGGGTTTTGTAGATGTTCCTCAATGTTGTATTTCTTTTGCAGCAACTTAACAGGGTAAGTGTGTTTTGCGAGGCTCAGTTCTTTGGCTGTGAAAGCTCTTTCAATGGTGAAGGGTTTGTTTGGCTGAAATACAGAAGCTACTGAGAATGAAACAGCCGCCCCATGAACGATCCGTATGTCTTGTCTCACAGTACGGAGGGCTATATCTTCTGGAAGTCCTTGAAGATCAAGTTGCTGTGCTGCTTCATACAGTAACATTGTCCTCTCTGAGCCGTCATCCAGTATGGCGTATGTGTCAAGTTCCTTCTCACCATTTCTCAAGATCACTCGGCTGACCTTCAAAAGAACTTTACTGCTTGCAGTTGGTCTGTCCAGATACAAAGTCTCTACTTCTGAGTTCACAAGACAACTGTTTTCTGCTGAAGCTTGTGTTTCATGCTTAACTTTGGCATTGAAGTCATGCAGTATTTCTAAATGTCTCTTTTCACATTTTTTGCATTTGGCTTTAAGATTACATTGTGAGATCTGGTGATCACGGCCACACTTAAAGCACTTCTGATTTGACTTCAGCCAGGACTCCACTTGATCTTGATTCAGCAGTTTGAAATTAGCGCACTGGTTGAAGTAATGCTGCACAGTGTTGCAAAAGGGGCAGTACTTTGTGGGTTTCTCCTTCTTGACTGCTGTAGCACTTGCCGGTTTACTCTGTTCACCACCATGCAAGACAGTAGTAAATCGTTGAACTGGTTTGAAGTTCCTTTGCTGATCTCTCTGTGGCTGAGAGTAGGCTCTGCTTACATTACTAGCATACTGTGTCTCATCCTCTTGTATTCTGAGCTCATATTCAAGCCAGTCGCTGAGTTCTATCAGTGTTGGAACTGGGATTTGAATGGGGTTAACAAACCTTCTGAAGTTTGCTTTAAGATCATGAGGCAGTTTGGCAAGAAGACGTGAAACATGTGACCCACATTTGAGTTCTGTCCATCCTTTAGCTCCAAGTTGGTCCAGCATTCCAACTAATGCACGCACTTTGAGGGCAAACATTCTAAAAGATTTAATGTCACCACTCCTGATTTTTGGGCCATCCATCAATTCTGCAATTCTTTGTAATGCGAGTTGATGTGGTTGACCATAAAGTGCAGTTAGAGACTTCATGGTGTTGGTGTATGGGTACCTGCTGTTGACATACGAGTCTGCAATGAGCAAAGCATTCTCCTGTTTCAGATGATCAACAAGTATTTGGTACTTGAAACGTTCTGTAGCCTCAACAGGTAGCAAATTCTCCAGTGCAATTTTGAGTCGTGCAAACTCTCTGGGATCCTCACTGCAAAAATTAGGAATAGTGGGAATGGGACCTCTGTAGGTGGGCTCTACATGAGGATATGGAGGAGAAGGAGGACGCACTGGGTGGTATGGCTGATATGTTTCAGGCTGAGCATAATCTGCATACTGTCGTGGGGTCAAGAATCTTGATTTGTCTGCAGGAGTAGGAGCTGATCGACCATAGCAGTCTGAGTGTCTCTCATAGCGTGTGTGGTGAGCTAATGTATCCCTCGGAGTAAGTCTCTCATCTTGGTAGACTGGACTTGTAGCTGAATTACCATGATGAGGTTGCTGATAACCGTGTGGTTCAGTGGAAGGGAAATAGCTGACGGGTCTACTGTTCAGACTATGATCTTTATAAGTCCCATAAGTAGCTGCTGTCTCTTGGCTGTAGTCCTGAGGCATAAACTGAACAGCTGAGGGAGTGTTAGTGGCCCACTGCCTCAATTCAAAGCCACCTTCTGATAGAAGTTTCTGCATCTTAGTTACCAGAGTCTGAGCTTCATCAACCGATGGGAAACTTTGCAGCCAGTTGTCTACATAAAAGTTGTGCTCTACTGAGGAATGTACATCTTCTTCTGGAGTGCTGTGGTCATAAACGTGTTTCTGCAAAGCGAAGGTTGCACAACAGGGGCTACAAACTGTCCCAAAAGGCAATACCTGCCACTCATAAACAGTAGGGGCTCTTTGCTGATCCAAGTTTCTCCAAAGGAAACGGAGAAATGGTTTATCCTCCGGCAGCAGACACACCTGGTGGAACATTCCTTTTATATCGCTGCTAACAGCGACAGCATTTTCTCTGAAGCGCAGAAGTACTCCTAAGAGGGTTGGTCCAAGTGTAGGACCAGGCAGGAGATGGTCATTTAAGCTTGTTCCTTTGTGCTTAAATGAGCAGTTGAAGACAATTCTGTGTTTTTCATTGTGTTGAACAATGTGGTGTGGTATGTACCATGCGCGATGGCTTCTATCTGTCTCCTCTGGTGTCAGTTTTGAGATATAGCCTGTATTCTCAAGTTTCTGCACTTCTTTAACGTACACTGACGCAAGATCTGTGTTCTGCAGAAGGCGTTTTTCTGTGCTTCTTAAATGAGCTGTTACTGCTTCTTTAGTTGATTGCAAAGGTGGAAGATTTATTTTCCAGAGGAGGGGTGTTGCATACCTTTGAATGTCTCCGACTGTCACCCTGACTGTTTTCTCCTCAAGAATTTGCACTGCTTCTGTGTCTTGCCTTGATCTCGTGATCAATTTCTCACTCCTATACGGAAGTGTGTCCAGTTGCCACAATTTCTGTACATTGTTGAACAGTTCGGCTTCTGGTGACAAAGTGGAGGTTAATAGACACTGCTGTGGTGAGAGCTGACTGGAAAGGAATTTTGAGGGGCCCTGCAGAGTCCACCCAAGTCTGGTTTTCACAGCGGCAGGACCACCAGGAGGTCCGAGACGTACTGGCTCTGTGGCTGTGATTAGATGCGGGTAATCTGAGCCAATGAGTAAGAGTGGTTGAGCCTGCTGTAATGGGGGAATAGGCAGACCTTGTAGATGTCTGTCTTTCTGTTCTGGACATGGTGATACTGTAGTAGCAGTCTGATCCGGCTCGAAGGACCAAATTTTGTATGAAAGTTGTTGAGGTGCGGATCTTAAACTAGGTGACAACCGCTACAGATTGTTCAGGCAGAACAATAAATCACTTGGTCCATGTCCACAATAAAGTTTTTTACTGTTGTCTTTGCTTCATACATCAGTATGAGTGTGGTTCTATAAATGAACAATAATAACAATAATGAATATACAGTATACAATGAGGCAGAAACAGTACTGAACAAAATAAAAGTAATGCAATAGCATAAAGATAAGGACATATTATAGAGTCCAGCAGCTGTGCATTTACCTCAGGTTTATACACATATTAACTTTAAATAAACTATCACCTAATATTACATCACATAATATTCAAAAGGTAACATTCGAAGTCTAATTCAGCGTGTTTTATGCTGAACTGAATGTGCGATCGAGCTCGTGTGCATTGACTACCTCAAAGGAATAAACAAACTTTTTAGAATTGCAATATAACGTAGCAGTAACTAAATCTACCAAAATATACGTGAAAGAGAATTTAACTACTTACTTTTAAGATGTACGCACACAGTATGAGCAAAAATCTGCAAGAAATCGGACCAGATCAGCACGGAGATCACTACAAAACTGCCGCGACATTTAGCAACATTACATGTCTCGGCATGAACACATTTTGATTGACATTCAGTTCTCCCGATCTAAACCAATGAAATTACAGGAATGATAGTCAGGTGATTCAGAAATAATATAAAGTGCAACAAATTAAATGTCCAGCAGAGGGCACCAGCGTCATTAAAGCTTAGCCTTTTGTACAAGTAACATTAACAGATATAACAATGATTTACTAGGCTAAACATTTCATCTGCTGACGACTTGTGGTCATGAACATATATGATCAAGTTTGGATGCCAAATGGCCTGGCTCCAGTGCTTGACTCACAAATTTTCCATGAGTCTGTGTTGTGTCAGCGCTTTGAGGAAAGCAAGTTAAATTTGGTACAATACAAAACACTGTTAATTTGAACTGAGCTAGAAAAACCTACACAATAACCCCCTATCATGATCCTCAGACAGGGCCACAGCACCGCTTCAGTGTGGCCCTCAGTAAAACCAGAGTGAAGATAGAGATGACCTTTGGCCTCCTAAATGCACGTTTCAACTGTGTTCAGCCCTTAAGAGTCACCAGAGCGGGCATCAGAGATAGTGGCTGCATGTGCCATTCTGCACAATATAGTCACCAGTAGAAAGGAGCGAGAAACAACACAAAACCAGCTTCTCCCCGATGAAACTGATCCGATCACACTTGACCACCCAGCTGGTGCAGATGTAGATCAAGATGGCGCCGCGGATGGCTGCCTCGGTGTGGAGCTCTCCAGTCATTGTGTTGTTTTTGTTCGTTTGTTCTGCGTTTAGTCATTCTTTTCCTATCAGTTTCACCAAAGACGAACTTCTGGACATTAGGAAACACACACCAGACAAGTTTTTTACAGATTTTGATTACTCAGACGTTTTACTGGACATTCTCGTTGGAGGCGCAGCGGTGTTGTTAAAACGTGCGGTCAGACGCAAACGCGGGAAGCGCGCCGGCGCGCTGGTTAAACTCCGCGAGCGCGGCCTCCGCACTGCACTACCCAGTATTCATCTTGCGAATCTCCGATCTCTTCCTAACAAAATGGACGAACTTCTTCTCCTCACCCGCACTAACAAGGATTTTTTAAACTCCGCTGCTCTGTGCTTCACTGAAACCTGGCTGAGTGAAGCCATACCGGACAACGCACTACATCTGCCGGGCTTCCAGCTGTTCCGAGCGGATCGCATCGCGGAACTAACGGGGAAAACGAGAGGTGGTGGATTGTGTTTCTACATTAACGAAAGTTGGTGTTCAGATGTAACAACACTGAAGAAGATGTGCTCTCCTAATTTAGAGGCGCATTTCATAAACTGTAAACCTTTCTACTCGCCGCGGGAGTTTTCCTCATTCATTCTCGCGAATGTTTACATTCCTCCAGACGCGTGTGTGAGCGCGGCGCTACAACAGCTGGCTGAACATATAGCTGAAATGGAACAAAGGTACCCAGACTCTCTTTTAATCATTCTTGGGGATTTTAACAAAGCAAATCTCTCCCGTGAACTGCCAAAATACAGACAGCATGTTACATGTCCTACCAGAGACAGTAATATATTGGACCACTGTTACACCACGATAAAGAATGCGTATCACTCCGTCCCACGGGCAGCTTTGGGGCTCTCTGATCACTGTTTGGTTCATCTTATACCGACCTACAGGCAGAAACTGAAATCAGCTAAACCTGTATTAAGGACTGTAAAAAGATGGACCAACGAAGCAGAGCAGGATCTCCAGGCCTGCTTCGATTGCACTGATTGGACTGTTTTTGAAGCTGCAGCCACCGATCTGGATGAGCTCACAGATACTGTAACATCATATATCAGTTTCTGTGAGGATACATGCATTCCTACCAGGACATTCTTATCATTCACTAATGATAAACCATGGTTTACTGGGAAACTCAAACAGCTTCGTCATGCCAAAGAGGATGCTTACAGAAGTGGGGATAAAATCTTGTATAACCAGGCCAGAAACAAACTGACAAAGGAGATCAGAGTTGCTAAAAGAAGCTACTCTGAAAAGCTGAAAAACCAGTTTTCAGCCAACGACCCGGCATCAGTCTGGAGAGGCCTGAGGAACATCACCAACTACAAGTCACCATCCCCCCCATCTGTGGAGAATCAACAACTGGCTGACACTCTCAATGCATTCTATTGCAGGTTTGATAAGCCCAGACTCACACCTCACACCCGCCCTGATGTGCACTTCACACATCCACCATCACCTCCTGCAACCCCTCTCCTCCCCCCTTCTGCCATCCAACCTGAGCTTAAGGTCTGTGTGGAGGACGTGAGCAGAGTCTTCAAAAAACAGAAGACTAGGAAAGCTTCAGGCCCAGACGGCATCTCATCTGCTTGTCTAAAAGCCTGTGCTGACCAACTGGCCCCAGTCTTCACGCAGATCTTCAACAGATCATTGGAGCAGTGTGAAGTTCCCTGCTGCTTCAAACGCTCCACTATCATTCCGGTTCCCAAAAAAACAAAAATCACTGGACTTAATGACTACAGACCTGTCGCTCTCACGTCTGTGGTCATGAAGTCGTTTGAAAGACTGGTGTTGGCCCACCTGAAGGACATCACTGGACCCCTGATGGATCCCCTTCAGTTTGCTTACAGAGCAAACAGGTCTGTGGATGATGCAGTCAACATGGGACTGCACTATATCCTGCAACATCTTGACAGACCTGGGACTTATGCACGGATCTTATTTGTGGACTTCAGTTCGGCCTTCAATACCATCATCCCTGATCTTCTCACAGCCAAACTGACTCAGCTCTCCATGCCATCCACAATCTGTCAGTGGATCTCCAGCTTCCTGACGGACCGGCAGCAGCTAGTGAGACTGGGTAAACTCACATCCAGGACCCTCACCATCAGCACTGGTGCCCCCCAAGGGTGCGTTCTCTCCCCACTGCTCTTCTCCCTGTACACTAATGACTGCACTTCTAAAGACCCCTCTGTCAAGCTCCTGAAATTTGCAGACGACACCACTGTCATCGGTCTCATCCAAAATGGTGACGAGTCTGCTTACAGACTGGGGGTTGAACAGCTGGCTGTCTGGTGCAGTTATAACAACCTTGAGCTGAACACACTCAAAACAGTGGAGATGATCGTGGACTTCAGGAGAAACACCCCAGCACTCCCCCCTCTCACCATCATGAACAGCACTGTGGAAGCAGTGGAGTCATTCAGGTTCCTGGGCTCTACCATCTCCCAGGACCTGAAGTGGGCAAATCACATTGACTCCATTGTGAAAAAGGCCCAGCAGAGACTGTACTTCCTTCGCCAGCTGAAGAAGTTCAATCTGCCACAGGAGCTGCTGATCCAGTTCTACTCAGCCGTCATTGAGTCTGTTTTAAGCACTTCCATCACTGTCTGGTTTGGTTCAGCTACCAAATCGGACATCAGGAGACTACAACGGACAGTCCGGACTGCAGAGAGGATTATTGGTGCCCCCCTGCCAACCCTCCAGGACCTGTACTCTTCCAGAGTGAGGAAGAGAGCAGGTAAAATCATCACAGACTCCACTCACCCTGGACATCCCCTGTTTGAACTGTTACCGTCAGGACGGCGACACAGATCACTGGCCACAAGAACATCCAGGCACAGGAACAGTTTCTTTCCACAGGCCATTTCCCTTCTGAACACTTAACATGCCCCCCAAAGCATATGCCTGTAAGTGCAATACTCCCACTGTCTAGTGCAATAAACTCAGGTGATATTTATATCTTATTATTCATACTACTCAAATACTGTAAATATGTTTATAATCTGTAACATGCGCTAGACTCCCACTGTCTAGTGTAATATTCTCTAATTCAGGTGATATTTATATTATTCATACTACTCAAAATACTGTAAATATGTTCATAATCTGTAAATGTTTATTCAGACTAAACCCAACTGTGACCCTACTTTTTTACTTTTATACTATTTTTATTTATTTTTTATATATTTTCATTCTTAGAATTTGTATTACTATGTTCTTGTTGTATTTGTATTTGTATATGTGCACTGGAAGCTTCAGTACCAAGAAAAATTCCTTGTGGGTGCAAGCACACTTGGCAATAAAGCTCTTTCTGATTCTGATTCTGATTCTGAGATGCAATCACCATACAATATTACACTTAATAAAAGCACATTGAAACTGCAGATATGTCTCAAACTGTTTTATTGGTTTTGTGGGATGGGAGGGAGAAAGAGAGCAAGAGAAAGTTGCATTAATAAATATTCATACTAAAGTGTTACTTGGTTAAATAAGTTAAACATACATACATACATATATACATATATATATATATATATATATATATATATATATATATATATATATATATATATATATATACACATATATACTGAGATCAGTTTTATCCAGCTGTTTGATTTTGTTTGGAGCCTCCTCAGCTCACAGTCAGCTCCTTTAGTGAACAGTCTAGTTCAAGTCTCCTTTTGTACAGGGCCCTGACTGAGTCTGTTTCCACCTGAAACATAATTCCACCACAAACATGATCATTACAAGTTTTCTGGAGGCTCATCAAATCACAAAAAGTTCCTTGACTTCCTACAAACACAGGACTGACTGTAGTTTATGTCAAGGGTTTTAAATCCTTACACATTTCTTCTGAAGGCCATTGAGGTAGAGGCCTCAGTTTCTGGGGCAGGTTGTGAAAAAACCTACAATAAAAGAGATGTGTAAGGGCCAGTCCCTTTTTTATGCCACACATTCAAATGTTTGCCATAATAAAAAGCCCAGTGCATTCACATCAGCAACTGTCTGAGAACAAGTGTCTTCATTTCCTCCACCCTAATAAATATAAATAGGCCAATGTAAAGCATAAAGCAGGTTATGTTTGGTGTTCTGTCTGCTGCATACTGACCTCTGTGTGGGAGACTGTGTGTGTGTGCTGGCTTCAACAGGGACACTGTATTTCCCTCTGCAGAACATACAGTCAGCCATATTTAAAACTTAAAAGTAGTAATGTATTGCACACGTACCCAGTGTTACTTGCTTAGAGGAGCCAGCACCAGGGTCAGACTGTACAGCACCTGTAATCCCATCCATAATCGGCTGTCCCTTATTGCCTACTCAGAGCCAACTCCTCCGCCAGTGTATTCTGGTTTTCTGAATTTAATTCTTTATTTCTGTTTTCTGCAAACAAGTGTTTGTGATAAAATGTTCACAAAAGTAATAAAAGGTTGTGGTAAATACTCACCACTTTGAATTATATTTTTATATTTTGTCTTTATCTGCTGCCAAGAACATTTGGAGTTGGGGTTGCATCTAAAAATCAATGAATATTATTTTTTCTTAGTACCGGTACATGCACATTTTTATATATTATAAAAATAGGCTATAGGCTATATTACACATATAGGCTACACATACATACATAATTTTACATAAATATAGAACGTATTTGTTTAACTTACACATTAACAATCAGCAATCTTTCTCCAACAGTCTTCTCTTGCTTTGGCAGCAGAGACCGTATTGTTTCGAGCTTGAAATACATATTTAAATTCATTTTAATTATGAATGATTATCTCTTGCTCCTCCGCGGAAAAATCGCGACCCGCGATTGGTTGTTCAGTGTCGACGTCACTCTTTTATGTGCACGCGCGCGTGGAGTAATCATAGCTTGAGGATCAAAGCCTGAGTTGACAGAGAAAGTTGATGAGCTGCATCATGGTACCAATAAAGCCTGATTGCATCGGTTTGGTTTTGTCAACTCAAAACGTATCCTGTAACCCCGAGTTTGTTCAGCTACCTTCATGGTACAGGCCCCTGCTCGGGAGCAGGCTTATTTCATGTAAACAGGATTAGACTGCGGCTCATAAACGGAGATGATACGGGAAGTCCAGCGCAGTGCGATAGTGCACTTTCTGATATCCTCCTGGGACCCAAGAATAGACTTTTGTCCACTGTAGTGGACATTATATTTTAGTGAATTTCTCTGACATCATACATGTCACATGACACAACCTGGGTGTCCTGTAAAGAGCACATTCAGGACTTTTCAGAGATACCAAATGTTTGGAGGTTTCACCATGAAAACAACTTATCCTTGATCTTTAAAAATGTCTGACATTAATTTAGTGATCAAATGTAGCATTCTTATGGAAATATGATAATATATTGTAATTATAATTTAAATTGGACTACTTTTCAAATTGTATTTCATAAAACAACATCTCAGGAAAATATTATGGGGTTTCAAAAAAAAAAAAAAAATTCTGTTACAGACCAGGGCATTGATTTCATACATGTCCACTGTAGAGGACATCAAGACTTAAATCATGTTTATCAGGCATTTTGTGAGACACAACAAGTGAATATGGAAATAAATTATACATCAATATTCCTATGAAATATTAGATATTATTATTAAAATGTTGCCAATTATTACTCCAATTATTACACTTCTTTTTTCATTAAATGTTGCTCCAAGAACACATTAAGGTGCAAATTAGATACAGTTTATAGATACATTGCATTGAATGGGAATATTAATTTATGGACATTTTACCCACATATTGCATAAAGTAAAATGGTGTATCAATTCATTCCGGTATTTCTTTCATAACATAGTTGAGAATAATCTTTATACAAATTTTGGTTGAAAAAATCCTGAAACCCCCAAATTTATTGGTGATTGAAAAAAAAATCCCATTGGTTTTGCCTATACATATAATTTCATGTCATTTTATTTTTTAAACAACTTAGTCCTGGTGTCCACTACAGAGGACATAGCATAATGTATGAATAAAATATTATTTTTCAAAAATGTTTTTTTACCATTTGTTTATTGTGCTCTAAACAGTGTGATGACATGGAAAAAAAACTAAATTCCAAAAACTTTTTTTTTCTGGGTCCCATATATATTTTTTCCTCGTGACTCATGAGATTGTCGTTTACATTATTAATTTGTTGGAAACGCACATTTATTTTCGACTTGTCGGAGTCGGGCTTTAACTAGGCTACAGCACAAACTGTACCCTAAGATTAATTGCGAGTGGCTCTTTCCTTTACACTATTGGAGATGCGGAGAACCTGATGTAAAGTGCTGTTTGTCGTGTCATACGGAGTTTACCTGGCGCTTTTAGGTTTAAAAAACAGTTTTAGTTTGTTTTTTAGTTTTTTTTTTTTGTGGCATTTCCAAGCCACTGAAGACCCAATGTAAATCAGTTTTTTTTAAGCAGATTTTTATTTTTTTTTATTTATTAGATAGCCTACTATTTATTAGACTATTTAAATATTTTTTTATGAAGATCATGCGATCATGACCATGCTGATTACAGTATGTCACTCAGGCTTATACTTGACTGCCATCAAGGCCTCAATGAAGGGGATTATGTGAACAGAAAGGGGGTTCACAATGTAAATGTGCAGCCCAGTTACTATTGTGATTCTTAATATTCCAGATTAATAATATTATATCAAATAAAAAAAAAGGCAGTTGACAAATCTTCCATATCACAAATGTGAAAGCAAAATGGTCAGGATCTGTGTATGACTTAAGAATTTTCAGAGATTCACATGTATGCACATTATTTGAAAGTGGTAAGGAAAGTTCCACAATTAAATATCAAGCTCACTGTATTACATACACTTATGCTGATCCTAACAGAACTGCATTTCTTCATAGGTGATTATGACATGTTCCTGCAGACAGGTGTTTTAAGACCCCATTCCCTGACCCAAACCAGTTACAATGCAGCTCTAGCCAGGACAAGGGCACACAATGAAATGAACTTTGGCTAACTAAAGGGAAGATTTCAGTGTCTGAGAAGTCTGAGGGTTGCACACCTGACAGGGCCTGGGACATTGTTGCTTTTGCATGTGCCATATTACACAACACTGCCAAAAAAAAAATACACTTTTCATTAAATGTTTAATAAAAGACAAATATGCTTAGTTCCTTGTTTTATTTCAATTGTTCTTTGTAAAGAAAAGCCAGTGGTCAAGTGCCTGCAACAAGAGATATTAGACACATGCCTCATGCAACAAATAAAAGGAAAAGTTGGCTATCCACTGCCCACCTGTAGGCCTATGTCTCCTCTGTCTGTGCAGACTCTTCTGTAGGCCTTTCTGTAGATGTGGAATCCTTAAACTTATATTGCAGCCATAAAGCATACAAGTATAAATGAAGTAAAGTTCTTTATGCACTTGCAGGTAGGCTAGTTCCTCCATATGACAGTTATCTGAGAGGGTTTATTTACTGTCCAGTGCAATGGAAACAAATGGACATTACAAAGTCTTATACTTTCTTTCCTTTGGAAAGTTAGAAAATGTCCACTTAAGTTAACAAGTGTTGAGTGTATTATGTAAAAGTGCACAAAAGAGGAAAACACAATGTCATTACAATGAACTACACTTGGGAAAAATGTGATCAATAACTCTTTTTGAACTCTTCTTCAATACATATTTTTACATTAACATAAGTTTATCAGTTTTTACTTCCACAAGTCAAAGCAATTCATCATTGCTCAAGATTTAACAGCTGAAATGACTATATGGCCTTAATTTAATGCAGCAAAAATACAGTGTAGGCTACTAAGATCTTTTTTTTTCTCAGCCTTTTTCTTGATTGCTTTTATAAACAGACAACCATTTATTTAACAGTGCCTTTCATAAAAGAGACTATAATATAACTAAAAATTACCATTAGAATATTTTTGTACTTCACTTTTATTTGTTCCCATATTCTAGTGTGGTGACTCTGACATTACAATGAACAAAGTAATTATGCAATTATTAAAATACAAAAATATAGGCTAATAAGTGATAAAAACATCTAACATGGCCACTTCTAACGGATTTAAATTGTCTGCTACTTTTTGCCAGCCCTCTCTCCTGGCTTTTGCAGACTTTGAGGTGTTCCCTGGCGTTTTGATTAAAACATTAAAATTCCGAATAAACTTCGACTATTAGTTCTTGCTCTGCTGAGGAGAAAAAAACATAGATATAATATGAGAAAAACTGTGCGCGCTCTTTGGCCACGCTGAGCAGCCAATGGCAGCGTTGCTGATCAATGTTTCCACTATCGATACATATCCCCTTTTAAGCCAGCGCGTGAACGCGCAGTTATCTCAGATAACTCAATCCAGCGATACTAATCCTATCCGGCAAGTGTGTTCGAAGAACTCAATTAGCCGGATTATGATTAGCACGATGAAATCATCTTGGATGTGTAATTTGATCTCGGATGTAATAAGCAACGTACGAAGAACGAGCCCCTGATGGCTTTTTTAGCTGCAACAGTTGTGCTTTATAAACACACAGTTATAGCAGCCAAAGAAATTTTTATATTAAAGAGTCAAGGGTCAAGAGCACAACTAAAGCAAACGCTAACCACCATCATGGTGTCATCAAAATATGTTTAATATATTTTAAACTATTTAAATATTATATTTATTTAAACCGGAAATTAATTAAGTAAATCTGGTTAGTTTTAAGTGAAGCTGGTAATAAGTGTACGGCCATGCATTTCACCTTTTTGTTTGGCAAAATGACATCAGCAGAGGTCAAATCTTGACATCAAATTGACATCAACACTTTGACGTCAATTTGATTTTCATTTTTGACCAATTTCTTGACGTAATTTTGACATCAATTTGATGTCAAATTGACATCAAATGCCCACTGGGTATGGAACGTTACATTTGAATCTGAACGTTCTGAAACAAGAAGAAACATTTAAAAACCGTTACATTTAAAAACAAACATCCGACTGAAACATTCCAGAAGAAACATTCCATGAATGATGTTTCTGGACCGGATCACTGTGACTGAACGTTATATTAATGACTGGAAGAACGTTTGTTCATAACTTTCAGATGTCGTGAGTTTTTCCTTTACTGAGAGTTTTTTTTTTTAATTTGACATGTTTTTGACGGACAGTAGAATCACATCCTCTTTTCATTCCCGTCTGAGATGAAAATCTCTGAGATCTGTTTCCCGAACGGGACGTCCTGAAGAGTTTTAGGAGTTTAATCTGTGATCCAAGACTCCGGGGGCCTGTACCATGAAGGTAGCTGAACAAACTCGGGGTTACAGGATTGGTTTTGAGTTGACAAATCCAAACCGTTGCGATCAGGCTTTATTGGTACCATGATGCAGCTCATCAACTTTCTCTGTCAACTCAGGCTTTGATCTTTAAGCTATGATTACTCCACGCGCGCGTGCACATAAAAGAGTGACGTCGACACTGAACAACCAATCGCGGGTAGTAGAGCGAGAGCGTTATATTTTTCCGCGGAGGAGCAAGAGATAATTATTCAGAATTACGATGAATTTAAATATGTATTTCAAGCTCGAAACAATACGGTCTCTGTGCCAAAGCAAGAGAAGACTGTTGGAGAAAGATTGCTGATTGTTAATGTGTAAGTTAAACAAATACGTTCTATATTTATGTAAAATTATGTAGGCCTATATGTATGTGTAGCCTATATGTTTACTATACCCTATAGCCTATTTGTATAATATATAAAAAATGTACATGTAGCCTATGTACTAAGAAAGATTAATATTCCTTAAATGCTTTTTAAATGCAACCCCAACTCCAAATGTTCTTGGCAGCAGATAAAGACAAAATATAAAAATAATAATTCAAAGTGGTGAGTATTTACCACAACCTTTTATTACTTCTGTGAACATTTGATCACAAACACTTGTTTGCAGCAAACAGAAATAAAGTGTTAAATTCAGAAAACCAGAATACACTGGCGGAGGAGTTGGCTCTGAGTAGGCAATAAGCGGGGCGGCCGATGATTAGAGGTGCTGTACAATCTGACCCTGGTGCTGGCTCCTTTAAGTAAGTAACACTGGGTACGTGTGCAATACATTACTACTTTTAAGTTGTAAATATGGCTGACTGTATGTTCTGCAGTAGAGAGAAATGTGTCCCTGTTGAAGCCAGCACACATACACAGTCTCCCACACAGAGGTCAGTATGCAGCAGACAGAACACCAAACATAACCTGCTTTACAACAGTTATGCTTTACATTGGCCTATTTTTATTTATTAGGGTGGAGGAAATGAAGACACTCTGTCTGTGTGTTCTCAGACAGTTGCTGATGTGAATGCACTGGGCTTTTTATTATGGCAAACATTTGAATGTGTGGCATAAAAAAGGGACTGGCCCTTACACATCTCTTTTATTGTAGGATCTTTCACAACCTGCCCCAGAAACTGAGGCCTCTACCTCAATGGGCTTCAGAAGAAATGTGTAAGGATTTAAAACCCTTGACATAAATTACAGTCAGTCCTGTGTTTGTAGGAAGTCAAGGAACTTTTTGTGATTTGATGAGCCTCCAGAAAACTTGTAATGATCATGTTTGTGGTGGAATTATGTTTCAGGTGGAAACAGACTCAGTCAGGGCCCTGTACAAAAGAGTCTCGAACTAGACTGCACACTAAAGGAGTCTTGAACTAGACTGCACACTAAAGGAGTCTCGAACTAGACTGCACACTAAAGGAGTCTTGAACTAGACTGCACACTAAAGGAGACTTGAACTAGACTGCACACTAAAGGAGACTTGAACTAGACTGCACACTAAAGGAGACTTGAACTAGACTGTTCACTAGGAGCTGACTGTGAGCTGAGAAAATAAAATGGAGATCAAACAGCTGAATAAAACTGATCTCAGTATGTGAACTTATTTAACCAAGTAACACTTTAGTATTAATATTTATTAATGAAACTTTCTCTTGCTCTCTTTCTCCCTCTCATCCCACAAAACCAATAAAACAGTTTGAGACTTATCTGCAGTTTCAATGTGCTTTTATTAAGTGTAATATTGTATGGTGATTGCATCTACATCTGCACCAGCTGGGTGGTCAAGTGTGATCGGGTCAGTTTCATCGGGGAGAAGCTGGTTTTGTGGTGGTTCTCGCTCTGTTCTACTGGTGGCTATAATGTGCAGAATGGCACATGCATGCAGCCACTATCTCTGATGAACACAGTTGAAACGTGCCTTTAGGATGCCAAAGGTCATCTCGATCTTCACTCTGGTTTTACTGAGGGCCACATTGAAGCGGTGCTGTGGCCCTGTCTGAGGGTCAGGGGGTTATTGTGTAGGTTTTTTCTATCTCAGTTCAAATTAACTGTTTTGTACTGTACCAAATTTAACTTGCTTTCCTCAAAGCGCTGACACAACACAGACTCATGGAAAATTCGTGAGTCAAGCACTGGAGCCAGGCCATTTAGCATCCAAACTTGTGATCATACGTTCATGACCACAAGTCATCAGCAGATGAAATGTTTAGTAGATCATTTTTATATCTTGTTAATGTTACTAATTTAAAGATTCATCTCACAGAAAATAATCATCTCACAAATTCACATCTCTACCTGAAGTGATAGGATTTCCTATTAACATCTGCCTCATGTTCTCTTAGAGCAGTGGAGACTAGAGCAATAGACTATAGGGAATCCTATCATAAGATTAACAGAATAATAATAAAGATTTAAAATAATTCTTAACATGTATTATATTGTATAGTACATTTGTGAAATGTGCTTTAAAAAAAAAAAATTGTTCATGTGATGTCACCCTATCAATATATCTTACCGGCAATTTTATAAAAGCCCTCTTTTATGGACATAGTCGACAAATGTCCGGGGAACAATATTAATGAAACTATTCATGTACTCCTGCAGAGCAAGGACCACCTTGCGAATGGTTCGACAAACCGTGTTTTCCCCCAGCTTCTGCATCACCCACCGTGCAAGTAGCCTATGTACCACTTGCAAAAAAACACAAACGCAATACCATTTGCGGTACAGTAAGTGCATGAATTCGACGTGTTAAATTATTTATCTGCGGCTCAAGAAGTTCGCAAAATAAGACATTCCTTCCGCGGAAAAGCTGTATCTTTCATACAAGTAACTATCAGGAAAGGCAAGGGGATTTTGTCAGGCTAAAAACTCTTTCTTTACAAAGTGCTCGTCTAACAATTTGCGCTGAGATGTCCACCGGATTTGGAAGAAAAGGTGAAGTCATTGCAACAGACACTTGGAATAAGTTACGTCACCTATATGTTTCTTTGCTCTCAGCTGATTGGTCAAACTTCAGTCTGAGATCTTGAATCCAGAACATAACCTGCCCCGGAGCAGGTTAGCCGTGCAGCGTAAGATACCATGGCAACGAACACCGATTAAAGCCGAGCTACTTTCATAGTACCTAAAACCCAGGGTTGGGGGAAACTAAGCTGAAACATAGCCGGCTAGCCACCTAATCCGGCTTCATGGTACAGGCCCCGGGTCGCGACACACACACACACACACACACACACACACACACACACACAGGCGTTACATGGACGTGTTAAAGTCTGAATGTGTCATGAAGCGTTTCACTGTTTTACTGCTGCTTTCCCACACTGACTCATCACACACACACACACACACACACACACACACACACACACACACACACACACACACACACACACACACACACACACACACACACTCCACTACACTGACCAGATCAGAAATATAAACTATTATGGAGCTCACTTTGGCACCGCACGCATATATGTATGCGTGTGTGCGTGTGTGTGTGTGTGTACATATGTAAATTACTAAAAATGCACAAAGTTTTGATGATCTTTATTTAATGATAATTAATAAAGCAAAAGGCAAATAGAAAGATGTGTTTGAGCATAATCTGCAGACATCCTCACATTAATTCACTTTTCAACATTGGTTAGATAAAGATGAGAGAAGCAAAGCTTAAGAGTGACATCATCCAGAATCTCATTTCTGTCGGTCAGACTTTCAGCATCAGGAATAAAGCTCGTGTGTTCCAGAGCTCAACTGCAGTTTGGTTGATTATTATCGGGTTTATCTTCATTTTCATTTGGGTGAAAATGAATAGGTCTACATTTGTTCTCGATTCTTTCACAGCCAATAAGCACATGTCGATCTATTATGATTTCGACATTCTTGACCTTGTTCTTCGCAGTGTCGACGTAAACATTAAAGAACCTGATAATCTGCTTGCTGATGCAGAGGTTCACAGTGTTAGGATATATCTTTCCCGCTGTTGAACACACACCTAACACATTATTATGTTCTGATAAGGGAAAGAAGGACTGAATCGGCCGGTCCCAGGTGTCAATGTTGTTAATGAACTTCTGCCATTGACTGATGTCCAGACTCTGTGGGATGTTGTTGTGTAGATGTTGTTTAAGGAAGGTGTCATACTGAGCTGGATTCCCCGCATTCACACAGCGCTGACTCAGAGCCGGCTGGAGAGAGAGACTCAAGACGATCATGAATAACAGCATCTTCAGGATCTGGGGAGATTTGTGTAAGATAGAAATGTCAGATTGCAGATTCACTGTCGTCACGAACCATAAAATCCAGAAAAGTAAATTTTTACTTGTTTACAGTAATCATGTATATTTCCTGCACCTGTCATAGATGTTCAAATGACGTCCAAAAAAATTAGCCAGTTCAAAGGTCAAATGTTGACCTTTAATATGACATGGTTGGACGTACAAATAGTGGACCTAGTTTGGACGTCGAATAGATGTCCAGAATTGGTCATGGATCGACAGACCCAATATAGACATGATCTGCACGTCTGTCCGACGTCCAGTGTTTAGTGGGATAGTATTGGGAGTCACTGGGTCCATCAGCGGGTTGGTTACTCTTGTTCTCTAAAATATCTTGTTCTGTGTTCAGCAGAAGAGAGAAACTCATACAGGTCTGGAACAACATGAGGATGAGTAAATGATGACAGAACTTTCATTTCTGGCCGAACTGTCCCTTTAAAGAGTGAAGTTTTGTGTGGATGAGCTGTAAGTGTGTGTGGATGAGCTGTGAGTGTGTGTGGATGAGCTGTAAGTGTGTGTGAATGAGCTGTGAGTGTGTGTGGATGAGCTGTGAGTGTGTGTGGATGAGCTGTAAGTGTGTGTGGATGAGCTGTAAGTGTGTGTGAATGAGCTGTGAGTGTGTGTGGATGAGCTGTGAGTGTGTGTGGATGAGCTGTAAGTGTGTGTGAATGAGCTGTGAGTGTGTGTGGATGAGCTGTGAGTGTGTGTGGATGAGCTGTAAGTGTGTGTGAATGAGCTGTGAGTGTGTGTGGATGAGCTGTGAGTGTGTGTGGATGAGCTGTAAGTGTGTGTGGATGAGCTGTGAGTGTGTGTGGATGAGCTGTAAGTGTGTGTGAATGAGCTGTGAGTGTGTGTGGATGAGCTGTGAGTGTGTGTGGATGAGCTGTAAGTGTGTGTGGATGAGCTGTAAGTGTGTGTGGATGAGCTGTAAGTGTGTGTGGATGAGCTGTGAGTGTGTGTGGATGAGCTGTAAGTGTGTGTGGATGAGCTGTAAGTGTGTGTGGACAGCAGAGGGCGCAGTTTCACTGTTGGATATTTACACACATAATATATATTATATTTAATCTGCTGGTCATGGATCAGTTCAGTCAGATTAATGATCATTTAATAACACTGACTCAGGGACATTCCTCGTTCATCATTTCATTAGTGATTCTGTTTTTGAATAAGTCATATTACATGTTGAGAGATATAAAGAAAGTGACGCACACAGCGAATGTGCTTCTAGTGTTTTAGTGAGACGCGTTACAGCTATCAGCACATTTATCCATATTCACTGATGATTTTCATAATAACTAATAATTGTGAATAATCAAAGGATTATTTCCGTGTCATAAATGAAGAGATACTTCAGACTTCTGCTGTTTTAGAATAACCTAGCAAAAATATTAAAGCATTATTTACTTTATGAATCTTTAAGCGTTGAGAATGTGGCTAAAGTGAGGATTTGTCAGATTAGGCTGAGAGGAGTCAGTGTGTGTGTGTGTGAGAGGAATCAGTGTGTGTGTGTGTGTGTGTGTGTGTGTGTGTGTGTGTGTGTGTGTGTGTGTGTGTGTGTGTGTGTTAGAGAGAGGAGTCAGTGTGTGTGTGTTAGAGAGAGGAGTCAGTGTGTGTGTGTGTGTGTGAGGGTGTTAATCAGGAGTGTTACTGTGTCCATTAAGGATATGTGTAGATTCACACCATGACTCTCTCTCTATATACTGTATATTTTGATGCTTCAACTTAAACTTATTTCTGTTTTAATTTTTCATCTAATATTTATATATATTTTTATATCTTTAGTTAACAATAATAACCCTGGAAGTGATATGATTTACTTCTTAATAAATATTGTTATTATTTAAAACGTAGTTATCCTGTGTCATGAAGAACAAACTGTGTGTGTGTGTGTGTGTGTGTGTTCATGTAAAAATCCAGATTTTTTTAATGCTCTTTATTAAATGATAATTAATAAATCAAAAGGCAAACAGAAAGCTGTGTGTGTGTGTAATGTGCAGACATCCTCACATTAAAGGGATACTCCACTTTTTTCGGAAATATGCTCATTTTACAACTCCCCCAGAGTTAAACAGTTGAGTTTTACCGTTTTAGAATCCATTCAGCCGAACTCCGGGTCTGACGGTACCACTTTTAGCATAGCTTAGCATAGGTACCGTCAGACCCGGAGTTCGGCTGAATGGATTCTAAAACGGTAAAACTCATCTGTTTAACTCTGGGGGAGTTGTAAAATGAGCATATTTCCGAAAAAAGTGGAGTATCCCTTTAATTCACTTTTCAACATTGGTTAGATAAAGATGAGAGAAGCAAAGCTTAAGAGTGACATCATCCAGAATCTCATTTCTGTCGGTCAGACTTTCAACATCAGGAATAAAGCTCGTGTGTTCCAGAGCTCAACTCACTGCAGTTTGGCTGATTATTATCGGGTTTAGCATTATTTCTATTCGCCTCAAAATGAATAGGTTTACATTTGTTCTCGATTTTTTCACAGCCAAGAATAACATGTTGAATCATTGGTTTGACCTGCGTGACCACGTTCTTATCATTGACGACAACATTGTAGAAGTTGAGAGGCTTCTTGCTGATGCAGAGGTTTACAGTGTTAGGAAATATCCTTCCCCCTGTTGAACACACACCTAACACATTCCTTTGTTCTGCTACGGGAAAGAAGGACTGAATCGGCCTGTGCCAGGTGTCAATGCGGTCAATGAACGTCTGCCATCGTCTTTTGTCCAGAGTGTTTGGGATGTTGTTGTTTAGGTGGTGTTTAAGGAAGGTGTCATACTGAGATTCATTCCCCTTTTTATCACAGCGCTGCGGGGTCGGGGTCGGCTTCGGCTTACTCAGATCCGGCTGACTCAGAGCCGGCTGGAGAGAGAGAGTCAGGACGATCATGAATAACAGCATCTTCAGGATCTGGGGAGATTTGTGTAAGATAGAAATGTCAGATTGCAGATTCACTGTCGTCACGAACCATAAAATCCTAGGAAAGTACATTTTTACTTGTTTAATTGCAATACAAAGAAACACTTTACCATAAGCTTTCACTAGTTAACACTATAATGTATAAACTAACATGAGCATTTGTTACTGTATTTGTTCATCTTTGTTAACGCTAGTTAAGAATACATCCGTTCATTGTTTGTTCGTGTTAGTTCATCTTGTTCAAAAGTTTTATATATCAGATTCAGGAGTAGATTTATATCTTACACACACGAGGACTTGGTCTTTGTGACGGAAGATTCCAGAGGGACGACTCTGAAGAAAACAAGAGAAGAGGAAAATGAGTAAAAATAAAAATAAATGTATATAAAAATACACAATAGATAAAAAGACAGACAATACAAGTACAGATATATAATTATACGAGGGAATGTGAATAAGAGGTTTGATAAATACATCAGACAGAAATAAAGACCATTAGGAAGAATACATTACCTTGGAGAAGAGTGTGTGTCGAGTCAAGAGTTGATCTCAGTGTGAGCGTTTGCTGAGTGTATCTGAGAGTTGGTGTGTGTGTCTTATATACGCACAGGTAGTCAATGATCTCATATGTGATGAGAGGAAGTAAAAGT
Source organism: Rutilus rutilus (assembly GCA_021464565.1). NCBI lineage: Eukaryota > Metazoa > Chordata > Actinopteri > Cypriniformes > Leuciscidae > Rutilus > Rutilus rutilus. Next base: position 51,241,928 of record JAJAQA010000005.1, read on the forward strand.
AAGTGAGTAACTATTTATCAGCAAAAGTTTTAGCCATTGTGATGAACATGTTTTTTTCTACAAAAAATATTTAAATATTTCACCAGTTAAGCCCAATTAGATATTAATATTAAAATGTATATCAACTGTTTTATCGGACTGTCATTAGGCCTACTTTTAGATTCTATACTTATGTTATAGGCCTGTAACTGAGAAGGATAAGGGAGTTCAGGGTTTTCTTCTTTCACATTTTTGAAAGCATAAGTCTGAGTGAATCATTTTTACGTGGAAGAAACCGTGTCACGAACCCCGTGTGTTAGCCGTTCACACACAGCTGTGGAAAAGTGGGATTGTAGAGGGAGACAACAACCAGTAAAACACACAACTCATTATATAGACACATAAATATAAAATATTTATATACATTTATATATAAATATAATATCACCTTGATGCATTTTAAAAATCTAACCATATATAACAACAAACGACGGAGAAACGTGGAAGAACATTTAAAAGGTTTAATAACATTTTTTCAGTGCATTTACAGTGTCATGATTCCCGTCTTGTGTTGACTGATGCCTGATGACTTAAAGAAATGACTTACGCTTTACTCAGATCACATCAGAGTGCTTAATCTCACCAGTATGGCGTGTCAGTTGAGCACTTTAGTGTACTTTTATTAAGTGTACTTATTACACAAATAATATACTTTAAAGGAATGAACATTTAAGTGTGAATTTAATGCAATGTTTTTGGCGCACTTAATGCACATTATATGTAGTTATCCGGGAGTATATGCCCCTAGTAGGGTCTCCCAAGGCAAACAGGTCCTAGGTGACGGGTCAGACTAAGAGCGGTTCATAAACCCTTTATGATAGAATTAAAAGCGAGGACTGTGACGTGGCTCAGCCCGAAGGAGCGACGTGGGGCCACCCTCCCGTGGGCTCACCACCTACAGGAGGGACCGTAAGGGGCCGGTGCAAAGTGGATTGGGGGTCAGTCGAAGGCGGGGGCCTCGACAACCCAATCCCTGGACACGGAAACTAGCTCTAGGGACGTGGAACGTCACCTCTCTGGCGGGGAAGGAGCCTGAGATTGCGCCTGAGGTTGAGAGGTACCGACTAGAGATAGTCGGGATCACCTCTACGCACAGCTTGGGCTCTGGAACCACACTCCTCGAGAGAGGATGGACTCTCTACCACTCTGGAGTTGCCCATGGTGAGAGGCAGCGGGCTGGTGTGGGTTTGCTTATAGCCCCCAGCTCAGCCACCATGTGTTGGAGTTCACCCCGGTGAACAAGAGGGTAGTTTCCCTGCACCTTCATGTTGGGGATAGGTCTCTCACTGTCGTGTGCGCCTACGGGCCGAAACGGCAGTGTACAGTACCCGGCCTTCTTGGGGTCTCTGGGAGGGGTGCTGGAAAGTGCTCCAACTGGTGACTCCGTCATTCTACTGGGGGACTTCAATGCCCACATGGCCAGTGACAGTGACACCTGGAGGGGCGTGATTGGGAGGAACGACCCTGATCTGAACCTGAGCGGTGTTCAGTTATTGGACTTCTGTGCTAGTTACAGCTTGTCCATAACGAACACCATGTTCAAGCATAAGGGGGGCCATCAGTGCACATGGCACCAGGACACCCTAGGCCAGAGGTCAATGATTGACTTTGTAGTCGTTTAATCTGACCTCCGGCCGTATGTCTTGGACACTCTGGTGAAGAGAGGGGCGGAGCTGTCAGCTGATCACCACCTGTCAGAGGCCCTTTGCTAAGGGCTATCTGGTCCCTGTACGACCGGAGCAGGAGCTTGGTTCGCATTGCCGGCAGTTTGTCAGACTTGTTCCCGGTGCATGTTGGACTCCGACAGGGCTGGCCTTTGTCGCCGGTTCTGTTCATAATTTTTATGGACAGAATTTATAGGCGCAGCCAGGGGCTGGAGGGTGTCAGGTTTGGGGACCATACCATGGTTCTCAGTCGGAAAAGGGTGGCTTGCCTGCTTCAGGTTGGTGGAGAGTTCCTGCCTCAAGTGGAGGAGTTTAAGTATCTTGGGGTCTTGTTCACGAGTGAGGGAAGGACGGAATGGGAGATTGACAGACGGATCGTGCAGCTTCTGCAGTAATGCGGTCGATGTACCGGTACCCTAACCCTAACCCTAACCCTAACCCTGAGCCGCAAGGCGAAGCTCTCGATTTACCCGTCAATCTACGTTCCTACTCTCACCTATGGTCATGAGCTGTGGGTCATGACCGAAAGGACAAGATTCCGGATACAGGCGGATGAAATAAACTTTCTCCGCAGGGTGGCTGGGCGATCCCTTAGAGATAGGGTGAGAAGCTCGGTCACTCAGGAGGAGCTCAGAGTAGAGCCGCTGCTCCTCCACATCGAGAGGGGCCAGCTGAGGCGGCTCGGGCATCTGTTCCGGATGCCTCCTGGACGCTTTTCTGGGAAGGTGTTCCGGGCGCGTCCCACCAGGAGGAGACCCCGGGGAAGACCTAGGAGACGCTTGAGGGAGTATCTTTCCCGGCTGGTCTGGGAACGCCTCGGTGTCCCCCTGGAAGAGCTGGAGGAAGTGTCTGGGGAGAGGGAAGTCTGGGCGTCTCTGCTTAGACTGCTGCCCCCGCGACCCGTCCCCGGATAAGCGGAAGGAGATGTATGTATGTATGATTTCAAATGTATCACAGATTAAGTTCAAATTAAATGCAATTCGTTTAATTTAAGAGTGATTTTTTGGAAAAACTTAAGTGGGACTTTAATACATTTTTATATGGACTTGGCTTTTAATATGGTAAAAGTACTTCCAAATATACTGACAAGCAATTAATGTCAACTAAAATATACTTTAATGTAATATAGATGTACACTGTTATATAATTAAATACATTTGTATTTCAAATTTTTTTATAATAAATAATATATTTTATAATATAATAAAGTTGCAATTGAGTATATTTCAAATTTGAATAAAAAATCTCTTAATAACAATTAACACACTCTGATACGATCTGAGTAAAGCGTAAGTCATTTCTTTAAGTCATCAGTTATTTAAAAAGGGAAATACTGAAGGTTTCAAGTGTTTAGGCACTGCTGGGGTATAATATCTTTACAGTCTTCCTTCTCTTACACACACTCTTCTAGCTCTTACACACACTTTTCCACCTCTTACACACACTCTTCCTCCTCTTACACACACTCTTCCTCCTCTAACACACACTCTTCCTCCTCTTACACACACTCTTCCTCCTCTAACACACTCTTCCTCCTCTAACACACACTCTTCCACCTCTAACACACACTCTTCCACCTCTAACACACACTCTTCCTCCTCTTACACACACTCTTCCACCTCTAACACACACTCTTCCTCCTCTAACACACACTCTTCCTCCTCTAACACACACTCTTCCTCCTCTTACACACACTCTTCCTCCTCTAACACACACTCTTCCACCTCTTACACACACTCTTCCTCCTCTTACACACACTCTTCCTCCTCTTACACACTCTTCCTCCTCTTACACACACTCTTCCTCCTCTTCCTCCTCTCCCTCTTAATTTCCATCCATTGTTGGTATCAACATTCAGGACAACTTTTGAAGTCAGTTTTTGTACGGTGAACTGACTTGTATTATGTACAGTGTGTTTGGTCACATCATCAGAAACAAGTGTGAGCCTGAACCCTGTGTTAAACTGGTGTGTGTCGTTTGTTCAGAGACTGAAAATGTTACAGTTTTTCTTGATTGCTTAAACACATTTCTTGAAACTATGCCTCATATTCTCAAAACTGTAAACACAAATCCATAACGTCTCACCCAATTCCCCAAACATCCTATTTTCAGGTCAAAATGAAGCTCTATAATCAAAACCATTCACTCTTGCTGAAAAACAAACTTTGCCCTCAGACAGGACACACAAGCCCTCAAAACACACACACTACAACATAGTCTTACACACTGGTGCAATAAATTCAAAACAACATTTCCAAAACTGGTAAGTTATGTTGATTGTGGTTCCCTCCCTCACAAACCTTTCATGATGAACACAAATTACACAACCAATGGATACATTGGCACATTTTTATTAATTCATGTACTACACAGTACAACACACACACAGAGACATAAAAAAAAATACAGTACCAGTCAAAAGTTTGGAAACACTACTATTTTTAATGTTTTTGAAAGAAGTCTCTTATGCTCATCAAGCCTGCAGTTAAAAAAAAACAAAACAAAAAAACAGTAATATTATGAAATATTATTACAATTTAAAATAATGGTTCTCTTTTTTAATATACTTTAAAATGTAATTTATTTTTGTGATGCAAAGCTGAATTTTCATCAGCAAGTACTCCAGTCTTTGGTGTCTTATGATCCTTCAGAAATCATTCTAATATGATGATTTATGATCAATGTTGGAAACAGTTGTGCTGCTTAATATTTTTTTATAACCTGAGATACTTTTTTCAGGATTATTTGATGAATAAAAAGTTAAAAAGAACTGTATTTATTTAGAATAGAAATCTTTTGTAACAATATACACTACCGTTCAAAAGTTTGGGAACAATAACTATTTTTTTTTAAAGAAATTAGTACTTTAATTCAACAAGGATGCGTTAAATTGATAAAAGGTGATGGTAACGATTTATATTGTTAGAAATGTTTTTATTTTGAATAAATGCTGTTTTTATGAATAAATGCTGTTAACGTTTTACTCAATGAATCCTGAAAAAAGTATTCCAAAAAAATATATTAAACAGCACAACTGTTTCCATCATTGATAATAACTGAGTATCAAATCATCATATTAGAATGATTTCTGAAGGATCATAAGACACCAAAGACTGGAGTACTTGCTGATGAAAATTCAGCTTTGCGTCACAAAAATAAATTACATTTTAAAATATATTAAAAAAGAGAACCATTATTTTAAATTGTAATAATATTTCATAATATTACTGTTTTTTTTGTGTGTGTGTGTTTTTTTAACTGCAGGCTTGATGAGCATAAGAGACTTCTTTCAAAAACATTAAAAGTAGTAATGTTTCCAAACTTTTGACTGGTACTGTATATATATATATTTTTTACTGTCTCCTTTAATTTTTTTTTACTGTATTTACTTACAGTAAGATGTGTGTGACCATCATATGACAGTAAAAGAGCACACACAAACCTTATTCTAATATGGAATTGTATTGGAATGGTAAAGAGTGTTGGGTCGTGACAGGAGGGCTTCCACTCAAGAAGACAATATGATGAAAACGTCTAAGAATGTTTCACGTATAGTTGAAATACCATAATTTACCTAGAAAGATAACATTCTGGGAGTCAAGACTATAAAGGAGAAAGGATGCCCTCCCTTCACTGTCACACTCTGCAGCCACTCTGTGTGACTGTACGACTGCTGGCCTTTTCTTGCAAGAAAATAAATCTCATCAAAGACTATTGGAAATGTTTGTCTTTTATTCAGTGATATAATTTTGTTTATCAACACACCTCCCTGAAGGCTCTCGAGGCGACGGTAAAGCGACAAAAATTTGGCCTTACTCGTAGCCCAGCCTCCCTCATACTCATACCACTGACTAAGACATGGGCAACTAGAGTGGCTTGAATTTCATCTGAGACTGCTTGATCTTGTCCTTGCCCTTCGTCCTCCTCCTCCTTATCCCTCCTCGATCTCTTCCTTCATGTCTTTCTGGATCCATTGTGTGGAAAATGTGTGTTCAATTTTGACTCCTAGTGTTTCCACCTGGGTAATTGTGTGCTAACTGAGCTGAAGCTGTGCTGACTTGAGTGAACAATATTGAATGCTAGTGCTTTATACTTGACAACATGGTGTAGGCAATGAGAAATGAAGGGATTTGTGTGTAGAGTTTTGCAGTGACAGTTCAACAAATTTGACTCATGTGTCAAAACAGGGAATAGTGTTTATAGTTTAGTGAAATGGGAGTGCTTTTTGATAAATGGCATTATGGTTTTGAAAATTTAGTTCAAAAGCCTGGTTATTCACCTTATTTTTAACGGAAATACGGACGCAGCCAGTTGACGGTATTTTGTGCGAGACTTCCGGTAAGGCACTTCCGGTCACTGGCGAGCGTTGTTCGTAACAACAAACTCATCGTTATGGCTTCGAGGAAGACCGGGATTGTTTGTGCAGTTAGAGGTTGTCATAATAACTGGCACAAAAGAAAGATTTACTTGGAGCAGGAGTGTTTTAATCATCGAATTATTGACATTTTAATAATCAGGCGCCCTATACGACCGGCGACACACTGGCTGCGTGGCGTTTCTGTTGCGTGGTGTTTTCTATGTCTTTGCACACCAGAAACGTCTCTGACGAGGCGTTGCTGCTGCTAGGTGACATGATAAGCCTCATTGGTGATATATTCGACATATGGGGAGAGAGTTGTGGAAGGCACTTAATGTTAAACATAATAGCAGCAAAGACAACGTCGGCAGTATTGACGGCAAAATAGGCTACAGAATATTTCGTTCTGTATTGACAGGTGCAATATTTGAAAATCGATAATATATATATATATATTTTTTACATTTAGGCTATATCTGCATTTATGTCAAACCCTAAATTCAAACATCAAAATGTCATTAATATGTATTCATATCAAAATGACATACAAACATATTTTCCTATTCTATTTTGCCTGGAAACGCTTCCGAAACGCTTGCGTGTCGCGTGAAAAATAGGCATCGATTCTATTTCTAGCATGCACGCATTTTCCCTGAGACGCGCGTGTCACGCAGGCAGTGTGCAAGCTCTAAATAACCGGTTAACATGGGAGCCGAAATAACGGACACGCCACGCAGCCCATTTGAAGAAACGGCCGTATGTTTTTTCTTTTCATTTCGTGAACACAAGACCTACAGAAGACCACCCGATACCAGAAAAGTGGCTGGGCTACGAAGTCTGAATAAAAACTCCAAGGAGAAACAAAATCATTATAGTAACCCCTGTATAAAATCTAGTCATCATGGCATGATCATCATGGCATTTATTTTGTATGATTTATAATTATTTATAGCCATCTATGATCTACTTATTGCTATCATGTGCTTTGGTTGCATTCTGATGACATTATTAATACATTTGACATGACAAAATAGCCTACCTCCATAGATATATTAACTTAGTCCAGCGTTGGCTCGACTGTGTTTAGGGCGGTGCTGAAGGCGCCGGCGAAGTTTTGGCAATCTACCAGCTAGATGCATGAGTGTTTTCAACCAGGTCCAGAACCCGACCTGGGTGAGGCAGGGCTTTAGTTCTTTGTTGTATTCATCTGCTACGGCATGTGTAACATTTTTCTGTCAACTCTGCATAATCCTTCGCAATCGATATCGTTAGTTAGCCCAGAGAAGCGAGGAAACGGAAGTGCCGCACAAAAACCGGAAACTGGACCCATATTTACTTCCGCGTTCGAAAATAAGGTGAATAGTGTTTAAGCAATCGAGAAAAACTGTAATAGACCTTTTAAATATTCTTCCACGTTTCTTGGATCCTTCGGCTTGACGCCTAGCTATTCTTACCGCATAAATAAAATGCCCAAGAATTAGTTACCTGACCGCAATCTAACCCCGCCTCAGAGTCGAAGGACACACGACACTATCGACACTATCACTCGGGAATAAGGTCTTTAGTGCCTAACCTGTAACCTTTAACTTGTTCCACTAACTTATTACTTCATTGTTAATCACAAGTTTTCAAACCTAGACATCTGTCTCATTTCCCCTATTTGTTATTTATTACATATTCTAGAGCCCCTTTCTCTAACAGAGTGTTCACTTCTTGTTCCATAACCAGAACCTGCTCGGGGTCCACCACTGTGGGTCGGACCCCCATAAACTGAGGTGGGCAAGACCCAAACTGTATTTTATACCCTTTTTCTACGGTCTGCCGGACCCAACGTGAAACATTTGGCAGTAGCTTCCACGCTGCCAAAGATTCTATTAGAGGTACCAGTCTCTCGAGACTGGTTTCTGGAGGCAACGGTCTGCTTTTGGGAGGCACGGTGTGAAGAGCTGGCTTTAGAAGATTGAGGCGGCTCCCGCTCAGCAGCTTCGGGATAAAAACCATTTAAGCAAGCGTCTCCTCCACTTTTTCATAACCGTGCTCTCTGTAGTTAGATATAGAGGAATAGTTTGGGAACTAAAAACTCGATATGAAACCGGTATCTCCCACGATCTCGACACCTCGGTGTGGAGATCGGGGAAAAACTGTAGGCTCCGGCATTGAGGTTGTGATCTAGTAGGCAGGAAACGTTCGTCGAGTTTACTTTTCGAACGAACGTCCTGTTTATCAGCTGGCCAATCGATACTTAGTCTCTCTACAGCTCTAGTCACTACCTCAATAAGCTCTTCAAACACATGAGACTGAGGTGGCGAATCCCCAGTTTCAGCATCAATACTGACAACATCCAGCTCCTCAGAATTGGATAGTTGCAATATTGGTGCCTCCATCGGGCCGGAAGGAACCGCAGCGCGTGCTTCCAAACCCTGAGAAGAGGCACTGGATCTATGAGGTGAAGGCTTAGATGAGGCTGGGCCCGTCTCAAACCCCTCTGATAGATCCATTTGCGAACCCCAAGACTGCGATTGGCGCCATGCCTTGGCAGCAGCGGGACCAGAGCCCTGGGGAACCCGAGCCTGAACACGAAAGAAGGCCAGGGGGATCGGAGCGTCCGCAATGGAAGTGAATCGCAATGCTGACAGCCAGCACCCTCAACATAAAGACAAACAACACCAAATAAGACGTGGACAGTTTCACAAAGAGCTCTACTGAAGCTGACGCTCTCTGTTTTCGAGCAGGCTTTATAGCTTCCTGGTCCGTGACGTCACCCGCATCTGACGTTCCGTCACGCCATTGGACTGGTTTTACATGTGCTTCAAGACATCATCACGCAAAGCGTTCCCATAGCGACAATCTCGACGCAACGCGAGTTCCCTTGAAAGGGAACCCTGAACTCCCTTATCCTTCTCAGTTACAGGCCTATAACATAAGTATATGAATCTAAAAGTAGGCCTAATAACAGTCTGATAAAACAGTTGATATACCTTTTAATATTAATATCTAAATGGGCTTAACTGGTGAAATATTTTAATATTTTTTGTAGATTTTTTTTTAAATCCCACGACACTTCTTTACACTTCTTCTTTTCTTCTCTGACCTTTATCATAGTTTAAGAAGAAAGAAAGAAGCCACTCAGGCGAGAGGTAGGATGTGGTTTTAACAACTGCAGGTGAAAGAATTGTTAAATCTACAGCGGGGGAAATAAGTATTGGAACACGTCATCATTTTTATCAGTAAATATATTTCCAAAGGTGCTATTGACATGACATTTTCACCAAATGTTGGTAACAACCCAAGTAAGCCATACATACAAAGAAACAAACAAAAATAAGTTCAGAATACTTTTTCCCTGTGTCATTTCACATTATTACACATAACTTAATTTCTGAACTTATTAGGGGCCAAGCACCGAAGGTGCGGAGGCACCTATTGTATTTGTTCCGGTTCTTCTTATTATTATTCTGCTTTTTCTTCTGACTGGGCGTCTATGGCAGCCCATAGAACTGTTTGCGGGAAAGTTGTTTTGGTTAGATATTCTGATAGAGCATAGTCCCAACATTAAATACACCAATTTTGGTGTGTCTAAGTCATTCCCTCTAGCGCCACCAACTGTCCAAAGTTTCACTTATATTTTGCTAATAACTTTTGAACCGTAAGGCCAATCAACAAAATTCTTTTTTCCTCTGATCCCTGAGCTCATGATGATTCGATTGCACCCTATGACATCATTTTCCATCATAGAAATATGGCCGCCATTTAGATTTTTTTGAAAAACCTACTTTTTCGAACTCGTCCTAGACGGTTTGTCTGATTTGGCCATTTTGACTGTCGGCCATTTTGAATTTTGTGCTAAAATGCTGTATTTTAAGAACGCATGAATGGATTGTTACGCAACTTGGTATTGGTCATCAGCAGAATGTCCTGAAGGAGCGTGAGAAGTTTCAAAACAGCGCCACCTAGTGGTGATTTTTTTTTTTCAAATGCTTATAACTTTGGGTGTGGTCGACTTATTTTCACGAGACTCATCTAATTAGACTCCTGAAACCTTGCCGAGTCCTACGATACCAAACATGCTAGGTTTCGCCTTATGGTTTGTGTAGCGTTGTGATTTAGCGCTTACAAAACATTTTGAGACGAAACCACCGTCAGAAGTTTGGAAACATAGGTCGACAGCTATACGCTAATGCCCAAATGCGAAAATATTGATAGTAAGGGGTAGTAAAATCCAATCAAAGTCATGTGTCAGTCATTTTGTACGTGTTTTTTCATATAAATGTCTATAACTCTGAAGCGAATTGAGATATCTTCACCAAAATTGACACACATATGTATGGGCTCACTCTGAGGACACATAAAAAAATGGTGGGACTGAGCCTCTTGGTGGCGCTATAATAGAACAAAACATGAAATTCCCATTGACTTTAATACAGTTTTGTGAAATAAAATGCTATACTTAACAAATGCATTGGTGTAATATTACGAAACTCAGAATGTGCGATCAACACCATCCCCTGAAGGTACTCAAAATATTTTGAGACAGCGCCACCTAGTGGTCAAAAGTTATAAAAAAAATTCCAAAAAGGCTAATAACTTTTGAATAAATTTGGCTATTGAAATGCCACTCGTCTTACTAGATTCCCTGCGTCAGGGCGAGAACATAGATACCAAGTTTTCCTTATTTGGCCGAACTTCGGGCCATCTTGATTTTCATTCAAAACCTACTTTTTCTAACTCCTCCTAGACCGTTTGTCCGATTTTCATCACAATCGAATCGTATCATCTCCAGACCATGCCGACTAAAGGTTATGGATTTCGTGTCGATAGACAAAACCGTTTTCGTATAGCACAGCAGCAAAGTTGAGGCATGATGCCAAAAGCACTATTCAGGCTTTATCTCTGCAATGCCTTGACAATATTGACACCAAACTTTGTATGTGCCATTGTCACTTCACTCTGACCACATCACATCAGTTGACGCCACCTATTGGTCGAAAGTGATAATCCATTAAATCATATTTTTATTTACTGTTTCTATGATTTTACAGGCATTTTGCCTAAAATCCTCTTTAAATGTCTTTAATTGCTCATTGTTGCAGTTGGTCTAACATGTTGGTCAGACATGTTGGCATGTCTTGTCGTCTTATTCTGCTTGGCCCCAGTAATGGCTGCTTGCAGCTATATTTTTTGTTTGTTTCTTTGTATGTATGGCTTACTTGGGTTGTTACCAACATCTGGTGAAAATTTCATGTCAATAGCACCTTTGGAAATATATTTACTGAGAAAAATGATGACGTGTTCAATACTTATTTCCCCCGCTGTATATTAAGCTCTCTAGCGTAGTTGGCAAAAGATGAGATAAGTAAGACGGCTCCAATTAAACCATATAAAAGTTTTTGTTTCTTGTGATTTTAATAATTTATTAGTAAATGCTGAAATAAAATTTACTTACTTAAAAAAGTTTCAGAATAATACAAAGACAATAATACAGAAATGTGTATACTGTAGGTCTTCACCTGAATTGTGGCCACGAGCAACAGGAAACAAACCTTTTATATGGTTTAACTGGGGCCGTCTTACTTATAAGACGAGCTGTACTTATAATGCAGAAATCCCTTATAGGGTTAAATAACTGTCCGGGAACTTTTCACAGTTAAAGCTATTTTGCAAAAAGCACATATCTCATCTTTTGCCAACTACACTAGAAAGCTTAATATACATTTAACAATTCTTTCACCTGCAGTTGTTAAAACCACATCCTACTTCTCGCCTGAGTGTCTTCTTTCTATCTTCTTAAACTATGATAAAGGTCAGAGAAGAAAAGAAGCAGCGTAAAGAAGTGTTGTGGGATTTTAATTTTTGTTTTTTACAAAGTTAAGCCCAATTAGATATTAATATTAAAAGGTATATCAACTGTTTTATCAGACTGTTATTAGGCCTACTTTTAGATTCATATACTTATGTTATAGGCCTGTAACTGAGAAGGATAAGGGAGTTCAGGGTTTTCCTCTTTCACATTTTTGAAAACATAAGTCTGAGTGAATAATTTTTTCGTGGAAGAAACCGTGTCACGAACCCCGTGTGTTAGCCGTTCACACACAGCTGTGGAAAAGTGGGATTGTAGAGGGAGACAACAACCAGTAAAACACAGACCTGCAATACACTCAGTATACAGTGTGATGGATTTTTTTATTAATCATAACTAACATTCATATGCTTTTGAATTTTAAATGTTTCCAAACTCTTTGGTCGAAAAATCGTGACTTTGAGTGTGTGAGAGTATAAATAACAAATAGGGGAAATGAGACAGATGTCCAGGTTTGAAAACTTGTGATTACAGTTTTTGCCCGTTGCTTGAACACATTTTGCAAAAATTCGCTCATTTTTCCAAAACTCTACACACAAGTAAACATGACACAACACTGGGAAATATACCATTCACATCTGTGTCAATTTGAAACTCTACTATCAAAACCTAACATTCCTTTGTCAAAATGTAACTCTGATGACAAAATGACACATACTTGCATCATATGCATACACTTTCAGATCAGGGGGAACACACTAGTCTACTTTATATAAAACACTGCAGTCTTTGATTTTCACTGTTTATTCAGAAGGCATATTTTCAGGAGGCACATTTTCAAACAACCAAAAAAGCAAATAGGCCTACTCAATATTGTATATTGCAGTAACATGAATTCAGATAAAGCAAAAAATAAATAAATAATAATAATAGAAAAAACACTATGCTGTAAACACAGAAAATCATGGCAATTGTGCATACGTGGGCTCATGGATCCTGCCGTCTGTTGGGGTCTGGCCACAGGACCTCATCGACATCGCAAGCAATGTCTTCTACCGCTAGGCACCGGGGAAAATATCCCCTTGCATGTCGAAACCATCCATGGATTGCTGTCACCTGAATGTCGCCGCAGGCCCGTTGCCTGCAGAAGAGGCATGTGGGCATGTGGTTGGCGGTCATATACACGCCATCTTCAAGCCGAAAATAATTCCTCTATAGGGTTTAAAAATGGTTATACTGTAAGTAATCATGGCAGGGGCGTAGCACAAGATCCCGGGCCCTATGTATAGGCAGTCCTGATGGGCCCCCATGTTCCAAATAAAATATATTCCAGACTTTTCAAGGGCCCTCTCTCCCCTTGGGGCCCTGGTAATCAGTACTGGTTTTACCCCCAGTCCGACACCCCTGAATCATGGTATGTTTCACAAAAACTGTACACGTGATGTGGTAATGTGCAGTACAGTGCTGTAAATACCATCTGAGTAGAGTAGAAGGTAGAGAGGTGAAGACATACCTGTTTTCTAGTCGGAATGTTCTTATTACAGATGCCACTGTGAAGCGGCTTAGATGTGGGTGGACTCTCTGCCCAGCTTCCCTCATAGTCAGGCCATGGTTGATGACATGGTCCACCAAAGTTGCTCTTATATCATCAGAAATAGGGGTCCGTGCATGGCCTCTTCGACCTTGACCTTGACCTTGACCTCGTCCTCGTCCTCGTCCTCGTCCTCGTCCTCGTCCTCGTCCTCGTCCTCGTCCTCGTCCTCGTCCTCCTCCTCCTCCTCCTCCTCCTCCTCCTCCTCCTCCTTTTTGTAGCTGGCTGATTGGTGTTCAGTTTTGCAAGTAAGTGCCTTCAGGTGTGTATTTGAGTGGTTGCAATTACCCGATGTGTTTTGTATTTTGGATACATGTGTTTTCCAAATGGCACCCTGAGATTTCATTTTTGAACGAAGTGTCTTATGTATGAAATAGAGTGTAGTATGCAGGACCAAGTGTGTTGCATAAAGGAGTAAGTGTGTTGCAGAATTGCAACTAGAGTGCAAAGCAGCGCTTTTGTTTAAGGTATGGGTACATGTGTTGGAGGTATGGTAACAAAAGCTTCAAGTTGTGTTACTTTAGTCTAAGCATGGGTCTATAGTGTTCAAGCAACGGGCAAAAACTGTAACAATGAAGTAATAAGTTAGTGGAACAAGTTAAAGGTTACAGGTTAGGCACTAAAGACCTTATTCCAGAGTGATAGTGTCGATAGTGTCGATAGTGTCGTGTGTCCTTCGACTCTGAGGCGGGGTTAGATTGCGGTCAGGTAACTAATTCTTGGGCATTTTATTTATGCGGTAAGAATAGCTCGGCATCAAGCCGAAGGATCCAAGAAACGTGGAAGAATATTTAAAAGGTCTATTAACATTTTCAGTCTCTGAACAAACGACACACATCAGTTTAACACAGGGTTCACTGCTCACACGTGTTTCTGATGATGTGACCAAACACACTGTACATAATACAAGTCAGTTCACCGTACAAAAACTGACTTCAAATGTTGTCCTGAATGTTGATACCAACAATGGATGGAAATTAAGAGGGAGAGGAGGAAGAGGAGGAAGAGGAGGAAGAGGAGGAAGAGGAGGAAGAGTGTGTGTAAGAGGAGGAAGAGGAGGAAGAGTGTGTGTGTAAGAGGAGGAAGAGGAGGAAGAGTGTGTGTTAGAGGAGGAAGAGGAGGAAGAGTGTGTGTTAGAGGAGGAAGAGTGAGTGTAAGAGGAGGAAGAGTGTGTGTTAGAGGAGGAAGAGTGTGTGTTAGAGGAGGAAGAGTGAGTGTAAGAGGAGGAAGAGTGTGTGTTAGAGGAGGAAGAGTGTGTGTTAGAGGAGGAAGAGTGTGTGTGTGTTAGAGGAGGAAGAGTGTGTGTTAGAGGAGGAAGAGTGTGTGTAAGAGGAGGAAGAGTGTGTGTAGGAGGTGGAAGAGAGTGTGTAAGAGGAGGAAGAGTGTGTGTAAGAGGAGGAAGAGAGTGTAAGAGGAGGAAGAGTGTGTGTTAGAGGAGGAAAAGTGTGTGTTAGAGGAGGAAGAGTGTGTGTTAGAGGAGGAAGAGTGTGTAAGAGGAGGAAGAGTGTGTGTTAGAGGAGGAAAAGTGTGTGTAAGAGGAGGAAGAGTGTGTGTTAGAGGAGGAAAAGTGTGTGTTAGAGGAGGAAGAGTGTGTGTTAGAGGAGGAAGAGTGTGTGTTAGAGGAGGAAGAGTGTGTGTAAGAGGAGGAAGAGTGTGTGTTAGAGGAGGAAAAGTGTGTGTAAGAGGAGGAAGAGTGTGTGTTAGAGGAGGAAAAGTGTGTGTTAGAGGAGGAAGAGTGTGTGTTAGAGGAGGAAGAGTGTGTGTTAGAGGAGGAAGAGTGTGTAAGAGGAGGAAGAGTGTGTGTTAGAGGAGGAAAAGTGTGTGTAAGAGGAGGAAGAGTGTGTGTTAGAGGAGGAAAAGTGTGTGTAGGAGGTGGAAGAGAGTGTGTAAGAGGAGGAAGAGTGTGTGTGTTAGAGGAGGAAAAGTGTGTGTAAGAGGAGGAAGAGAGTGTGTTAGAGGAGGAAGAGTGTGTAAGAGGAGGAAAAGTGTGTGTAAGAGGAGGAAGAGTGTGTGTTAGAGGAGGAAAAGTGTGTGTAAGAGGAGGAAGAGTGTGTGTTAGAGGAGGAAAAGTGTGTGTAGGAGGTGGAAGAGAGTGTGTAAGAGGAGGAAGAGTGTGTGTGTTAGAGGAGGAAAAGTGTGTGTAAGAGGAGGAAGAGAGTGTGTAAGAGGAGGAAGAGTGTGTGTTAGAGGAGGAAAAGTGTGTGTAAGAGGAGGAAGAGTGTGTGTTAGAGGAGGAAGTGTGTGTGTGTGTGTGTGTGTGTGTGTGTGTGTGTGTGTGTGTGTGTGTGTGTGTGTGTGTGTGTGTGTGTGTGTGTGTGTGTGTGTGTGTGTGTGTGTGTGTGTGTGTGTGTGTGTGTGTGTGT
>JAJAQA010000005.1:51262738-51295238 GCA_021464565.1 Rutilus rutilus
TCTAGCATCAACAAGGCATTTTCGCCCACAGGACTGCCGCATACTGGATGTTTTTCCCTTTTCACACCATTCTTTGTAAACCCTAGAAATGGTTGTGTGTGAAAATCCCAGTAACTGAGCAGATTGTGAAATACTCAGACCGGCCCGTCTGGCACCAACAACCATGCCACGCTAAAATTGCTTAAATCACCTTTCTTTCCCATTCTGACATTCAGTTTGGAGTTCAGGAGATTGTCTTGACCAGGATCACACCCCTAAATGCATTGAAGCAACTGCCATGTGATTGGTTGATTAGATAATTGCATTAATGAGAAATTGAACAGGTGTTCCTAATAATCCTTTAGGTGAGTGTACATCTCAGTTACTAAAGCATTCTGGGTTACTGCTCAGGATTTGCTAAGTGGTTGCTAGGGTGTTGCTATGCATTTATTTAAGTATTTTGAGTGTTTTTTTAAAAAATATATCACATTGGCATGCGGTCGCTAGCGTGTGTTAGTGTGTTGTGGCGATCACAGGCTGTTACACGTTTGCTTGGTTACCGAGTCTCTGCTATGCCGTTGCTATGACGATCTGGGTGCTGTTATTATGTAGCGTTGTTGGTTTTACTGCGTTGCTATGTGGTCGCTAGGGTGTTATAGTTTGCTGCTGCATTTGTTGTTGTATTGAGTTTAATACTTAGTGTTTATTGGTTTGATCACATTACTATGATTCGTGTACTATCCTTGTGAAATAATGTGTGTGTAAGAGAGTGTATGTGTGTGTAAGAGTGAGTGTGTGTGTGTCTGAGTGTGCGTGTGAGTCTGAATGTGTGTACGAGAAAGAGTGTGTGTGTGTGTGTGTGTGTGTGTGTGTATGCGTATGAGTGTGTGTGTGTGTGTGTGTGTATGCGTATGTGAGTGTGTGAGAGAGTGTGTGTGCATGCGAATGTGAGTGTGAGAGAGAGAGTGTGTGTGTGCATGAGAAAGAGTGTGTGTGTGTGTGAGAGTGTGAGTGTGTGTGCATGCGTATGTGAGTCTGAGAGAGATAGTGTGTATGATATGAGCGAGAGAGAGAGAGTGTGTGTGTGTGTGTGTGTATGAGCAAGAGAGAGAGTGTGTGTGTGTGTGTGTGTGTGTATGAGCGAGAGAGAGAGAGTGTGTGTGTGTGTGTGTGTGTGTGTGTGTGTGTGTGTGTGTATGAGCGAGAGAGAGAGTGTGTGTGTGTGTGTGTGTGTGTGTGTGTGTGTGTGTGTGTGTGTGAGCGAGAGAGTGTGTGTGTGTGTGTGTGTGTGTGTGTGTGTGTGTGTGTGTGTGTGTGTGTGTGTGTGTGTGTGTGTGCGTGTGTGTGTAGAGGTTTGGAGCTGTAATGCATGTGAATGCCTCAGAGGCATTTGTGGCGAGAGGCCCGAAACACACACACACACACACACACACACACACACACACACACACACAATGTGTTTAACATCTGGACGTGACATCAGACAGTAATTTCTCAAGCGTTCTGATTCTCGCGTCACAGAATCTGCAGCATGACATTATTATCCCGCAGAACTACAGACTTCAGCCCAAAATTAAAATACATGTTTTATGCATGTAAAGATGCAGCCAGTCATATTCACACACACACACACACACACACACACACACACACAAGAGTGTGTCTTACAGTAATGCTGAAAATCACTAAATCCAGATCTTCTCAAATCGAAATGCAGGAAAACACTTCTGACATCAGTAAACACACAGTTTGGGATTTATTGAATTGATTGTATAGAAAATTTAATTTCACTCGACTACAGGAAAAATATTACACCTCAAATTTCCAAAAATGTATATTCTGCACAAACAAAATGAAGCTTGTTATTTTTTTTTTATTATAATAATCAAATTCTCATTACTGTACGGAGTGCTTGTTTCCCTCAATCTCTCATTACTGGAAATAATGTAATTTTCTAATTAAAAGCAGTGCAACCAATTCGTCGATCTCATAATTTTTACGTTTTACGTCAAAATTTTGACTTATGGTCACAGTTTTGAACTTGATTCTCATAATTTAAATTATTATCTCTTTAGATTCTCAATACTGTAAATTAATAATATAATTTTCACTGTAAAAGGCAGTGCAACCAATGATCTGTAAACACTGCAAAACTGCATCAAAATAATGGGAATTAATGTGAAAATGTCCGTAATTGACATGGAAATTTTATTAAAACACTTCATTTTCTTCATGCAAAATATAATTCCGTCTTTCCTCCGGTTTGAGATTTGACCTACACTGGGATTTTTCCACGTTAACAGGGATTTCTTCAAGCTGATCCCGGCGAGTGTTTTCCCGTCAGCTGCCGTTGCTGATGATGACGGATGTGCCGTTGTGAGTGTGTGTGTGTGTGGCGCTCGTCTGAAAGTGCATGTGTGAGTTCACGTCGTAAGGACTCGTCCCGTCCTGCTGGCGATCGGGGCTCAGGATGATCCGGGGCCCCGGGGCCCCTCGGCACACCATGGAGGAGAACAGCACGGAAGAGGGATAATCTCTCATCTGAACGTCCTCCACTTTAATCATCTCCTGTTTGGCTCTGATCAGGGTCTCCATCCTCTCCGATGGGCCGTTGTCATGGCAACTGTCTCCGGAATCACCCGACGACGCTCCCGGAGAGCTGAGCGCGCGCTCCTCGTCCCAGTGAGCTGTCGACGGAACACACACACGATTCGGTGTAAGTTGGATTCTCTTTAGATTCTCGTTACTGTACAGCCAAATACGGCAACATCTGAAAGATCTCGCATCAAAGTCATCCGGATCACGGGTCAAAATGTTCTTAAGTGACATGAAAATAAAAGATTTTAAAACAGACTTCTGTGGAAGCCCATTTCCCCCTAAAAAATCATGCTTTTGTAAATAATTATGATTAAAAATTATGACACGACTTTTTATCTCATAATTGAAATTTTTTTCATATCAAGATTTACTTTGTATCTCATTATTGTGACTTGATGTGTCAATTTCAAATCTCAGTGTCATAATTTAGATTCTTTGTCATAATTAAAAAAAAAAATCTCATAATTCTGATTTAGTGTCATAATTTAGAATTTCTCATAGTGTAATTTTTTAAATCTTATAATTCTGATTTAGTATCTCATAATTTTGATGGTCTAATAATTTTGACATTTATGTCATAACTGACATAAGTCAAAATGATAACTGTCAAAATTTCGACTTTTGGTCAGAGTTTTGAATTTGATCCTCATAATTTAATCTCAAAATTTACTTAGTATCTCATAATTACTTAGTATGTCATAATTTCGACTTTATCTCAATTTCGACTTTTTATGTCATGATGACTTAGCATCCCATAATTTCTACTATTTTTTAAATCTCATAATTATGACTTAGTATCTCATAATTATAATTTAGTATGTCAATCTCATAATTTCAAAAATTTTGACATACTTAAAAAAAATTCTCTCATAATTTACAGTTTGTTATAATTATGATTTAGTATGTAAATCTCATAATTTTGACATTTTACATCATAACTGACAAAAAAATTCGGACTAAAATTTCGACTTCTCGTCATAGTTTTGAAATTTATTCTCATAATTTTAACTTTTTAATCTCATAATTGACTTAGAGTATCTCATAATTTTTACTCAGTATGTCATAATTTAGATTGATGTCATAATTATGATTTTCCAAAGCAAGATTTTTTTTTCTAATCTGGCAGATATGGGCTTCCATAGACTTAATTTTCTACATGCAAAATGAAATTTCTTGAGATTTGAGCTGCGAGTGTTTCTGCTGTAAACAGGAACAGGAGAACAGAATCATAAACGGGAATTTCCTTCATATTTCCATTGATTTATGATTCAGCAGATCCTTTCTGAAATAAGCAGAACAGTCCCTCCTTCTTCATTTACACTCGTCTCGCTTCTCGTGTGTGTGTGTGTGTGTGTGTGTGTGTGTGTGTGTGTGTGTGTGTGTGTGTGTGTGTGTGTGTGTGTGTGTGTGTGTGTGTGTGTGTGTGTGTGTGTGTGTGTGTGTGTGTGTGTGTGTGAATATCTGCGTGCTGAAACTCACTGATGAATGATTCTGAAGTTTTGTGTTTATACATATATATTTTTATTCCATCATCCGCGTGTTAGAGTGCATTAAGTAATTGTTGTGAATAAATGGTGTTTATATTAATGCTGTGAAACGATTAATCACGATTTTGTGATTTTCTGACGACAAAAGTTTGTTTACATAATATATGTGTGTGTACTGTGTATAATTATTTTATATATATAAATACACACACATGCATGTATATATTTAAGAAAAATTTGTTATTTACACATAAAATATTTATATTAATATATAATATAAATTAGATATAAATATATACAGTATATAAATGCAAATATTTCTTAAATATATCCAATAATGTGTGTGTATTTATATATATAAAATAATTATACACAGTACACACACATATATATTATGTAAAAAAAACTTTTTTTTTTGGATGCGATTAATCGTTGCTTAAATAAAACAATTATTTGAACTTTCTCAATATTAAGGACTTCTATAAACGATCATGTTTTCCACAAACTGGCTGTTTCTTTTTAATCAGAAAAGTTGCAAATCAACATATCAGAATCAGAGAGATTTCTGGAGGATCATGTGACACATGTTTTACACGACTGACCGTGACCATGATGAAGCGCTCTTCCGTCTCGCGAGGCGTCCCACCATCCCTCTCTCCCGTAACGCCCGCCCTGATCACACACCGGCGTGTGTGTGTGTGTGTGTGTGGTGTGTGAGGTCATGTGCATCACGTCAGCCTGAGAAAGGCCGTAACACAGCGAAACTCCCGCCGGTTCTGACGGGTCGCCCGGATCCACTCGCTGCGGGGAGGCGGAGTCGGTCTGAGGGCTGCCGTCCCATTGGCTGTCGTGATCCGAGTCCGAGCGATCCGGCGGGAAACCCGAGAACTGCTGAACACACAACAGTAAAAAACAATATCGAAAATTATATCTGGTGTCTGAATAAGTTTTGGAAGTTTTGAAAAATTATTCAGACAAAAGTTTGTGTTTACGTAATATATGCGTGTGTACTGCTAAATTATACAAATCAATTTCTGTCAGTGAGGAGAGCAAAATAAAGTGATCTGTGACATAATTATACCCAAATATTCTTCATACAGAGACTACCAGTGACATTTAGGACCGAAACTGATTGGGACACTTTGAGCTGATCATGTTTTGCTGAAGTGTGTTTTCTTTAATTGCTAATGCTCTTTTTACACACAGACTGAACACAATGAAGCATTGCTTGGTGATTGGTTGAGCTAAACTGGTATTATCTAATTGTGTAGTTAAATTTAACAGCTGACAGATATTCAACATAATTCATGTGTGAGACAGTCTAACAGAAGGACGGACAAAACCAGTCAAATATCAACTGAGTTCTGCTCATATTTTAGTACCATTTTATAAACTATAGCGAATAAACTGTGATGATGTGAGAAATGTTAAAAGTGTGTGTGTGTGTGTGTGTGTGAGAGTGTGTGAGAGTGTGTGTGAGTGTGTGTGACACCTGTGAGTAAGGAGAAACCGAGATCTTGCTCCTGTTGGACACCGGAGGTTTGTCCTCGCGCTCCTGATGGTTTGTGTACGGGAACGCCGGTTTACTGGGATTCAGCTGGTCCAGCGAGAGCAGCAGGCCTTTATATTCAGTGTCCCTAAACACACACACACACACACACTCATGTGTTAACACTTTATAACACTGTTCCTTTATTAATGAATAACTACAGGAACACACGAGTAACGCACTATTAACACTCCAGTAACTTCATCAACTAACAACAAACTCTGATTAATGAGTTAGTGAGTGACAGCGCTCAGTTAAACGAGGTCGTTCATTATTAGGTAATCAATAACTAATATTTTTCATACCTCTCAGAAAACTACTATATACAGGTTCATAATTAACATGAATAATGCATCATTTATAACATTAGGTAATGGTAACCCGCTAGTAATGACTCGTTACTACATCCTTCTAAAGGCTCATTATCTGGATCAGCATCTAAAGAGAAAAACACGATCACTTTTTTATAATTTATGATTTATAAGTTATTGTGCGCTTTTGAGATTATTGTAAGATTTTGAACAGTAATTCCTTCCGATGTTCCCATTACCTACCTTAAATACTACATTATTATTATTGATATTAATTTATCAATTAAATCCTTTTTTTTATTTTTAAATAATTTATTAAATTTTTTTTTAAATTTTGATCCAAATAATTTGTAGTTCCTTTAGAAAAATGTATTAACACTTTAGTCATTACTTATATAATACATTATTAATTATGAACCTGTATATAGTAGTTCTCTGAGAGGTATGAAAAATATTAGTTACTGATTAGCTAATAGTGAACGACCTCGTTTAACTGAGCGCTGTCACTCACTAACTCATTAATCAGAGTTTGTTGTTTTGTGTTATAAAGTGTAAGCCCTCATGTTATTATGATGATGTCACTGACTGTGGCAGTCGTGACCCCTGACCCCTGAGCGCTTGTGAAATGTCTCTCATTGATTTCACACCTGTGGTTTTGTGTCGGTGACCTTTGACCCCGTGTCCTCTATCTGAACCCCTGAGCGGACTGGGACAGACAGTAAACAGCCTTTATTCGGCTCTTATCAGGAACATGTACGTTTGTATAATGAGAAGCAGGTTTTTCATCATTTCTGATGTTGATATTGAACTGTGAGTTTCAGACGACCTCAGTTTGACCCCGCACTTAGAATAAGAGTTCATCATGACATCAGAACACGTCCATTTCAAGCCAAAACTTAACCTCTTTTATATGAACTAAAACTCTGCAGCTCTCACATCTCATTTGCATATATGCATATTCAAATTTGGCGTGTGAAGATGTTCATACATCATAAAGTTAAACGCATCTCCACAAATTTGGAATTTGGAAAAAGTGCTAATTTGAAATTCCACCATGAAAAAAGTGGGCCGGTCTTGGTCCTGAAACTCCCAGGCTGAAAAGTGGCCCCACTCCGGCCCTGCTAGACACTGGTGTGTGTGTGAGGAGTGTGTGTGAGGAGTGTGTGTGAGGAGAGTGTGTTGTGAACGTGGAACTCACGTGAGGACGTAATTGACGCTGACGATGCAGTGCGGTCGAGACGAGCGGCTGTTGTGGACGATCGTGGCGTAACTCTGAACCCAAACCCATCCGCCGTGTTTCGACAAGAAGCGGTAATACTTAGTGGTGACCTGTCCTTTCACAAGCACTGCACACACACACACACACACACACACACAGATCACATGTATGAAACATTAAACTGCTCTTAAATGGCTCATGTTTCACTTTACAAAAAGCTCCCATTAGATAATGTTGTTACACTCTTAGAAGAGAGGGTCCATCAGATCATATATATACAGTGCAATGCATAAGTTAATACACCCATGCTAAAGTTGACTTAAAAGAGGAATAAAAAAATCATATTTTGGAAACTGAACTTAATGCCTTAATTAAAAAAATTTGGAAAAATCCAACCTTTAAGGACACCAATTGTCTTTGTGAATGAATAATGCACGGTAAATAAATAAATGTTCTTCCTTAAAATACAGGGTGCATAAGTTTGGACACCCCTATGTTAAATTCCCATAGAGGCAGGCAGATGTTTATTTTTAAAGGCCAGTTACTTCATGGATCCAGGATACTATGCATCCTGATAAAGTTCCCTTGGCCTTTGGAATTAAAATAGCCCCACATCATCACATAGCCTTCACCATACCTAGAGACTGGCATGGTTTTATTTCAGTTAGCCTAATAGCTGGTTTGATTTGCATTGAGAGATGATCTTATGGAAAGTACCCCATGCCAATCTCTAGGTATGGTGAAGGCTATGTGATGATGTGGGGCTATTTTAATTCCTTAATAACTTATGCACCATGTATTTTAAGGGGAAGAACATTTATTTATTTACGATGCATTATTCATTCACAAAGAAAATTGGTGTCCTTAAAGGTTGGATTTTTCCTAATTTTTTAAATTAAGGCATTAAGTTCAATTTCCAAAATATAATTTTTTATTCCTCTTTTTAGTCAACTTTAGCATGGGTGTATTCACTTATGCATAACACTGTATATAAACTCTCCATCTCACTGTGCCACTATAGAAGCTTGTGTCCACACAGAATAAAACATAAAAAAAGGTAATTGCGACTTTTTATCTCACAATTCTGACTTTTTTCTTGCAATTCTGACAGTACGTTTACAGTATGTTTTACTGTATTATGAAGACTCACGGAGGTGATGAGCGCAGCGCAGGTGAAAACTGTCACAGCTGTGCACGTGATGATACAGGGTCTTCTCAATCAGGTCCTGTGGTTCATATCCTGTCAGCTCTGAAACCCTTATAGACACAGAACAACAAGAATCAGCGCTGACCGTGAAACCAATCACGTTCTTCCTCAGAGTTTCTGTCTCGTTTTCCAGTGCAAATATCTGGACATTCTTAAATCAAGATACTTTTACTGGAGAAGAACAATGACTGAAGATATTAAGATGTGAAAAATCTTTGTGTTTAAAACAAGAACAAATATCTGACAATGGGGTCAGAAAAATAAACTTAATTCTTTTTCTGACTCCATTTACAGATATTTGCTCTTGTTTTAAACACACACTCACATGCATTTTTCAGAAAACAAAACTTTACAAGCGAACAAAAAAATATCCCAAGAATTTTTTTTTCTTGAACGTTACGGGAACAGTAACATTGTATCATTCTTCAAACATTATGGAACGTTACTTTTGAATCTGAACGTTCTGAAACAAGTAGAAACATTTAAAAACCGTTACATTTAAAAACCATTACATTTAAAAACCATTACATTTAAAAACCGTTACATTTAAAAACCATTACATTTAAAAACCGTTACATTTAAAAACCATTACATTTTAAAACCGTTACATTTAAAAACGAACATCCAACTGAAACATTCCAGAAAAAGTAAATTCACTTTGATTTAGGATTGTTTCGATATTTGCACTGGAAACCGAGACAGAAACACAGATTTTTACCGGTGTAACGGTGTGTGTCCTGTATATTACCTCGAGTCCAGGAAGATGAGCTTCATATCAAGACTGGCCCGAAACATGAACATGTTGCTGTGAAGCTTGATCTCGGTGACGGCGCTGGGCGGTAAAGTGTGTCCGACCGCCACCAGACCCACGTTCTGATAACAGCCGTCGAACAGAGACGAGTCCAGACCGAACGGCCGGATCTTCAGATACCCACTGCAGTGGATCACCTGAGGGTCAAAGGTCAACTCTGTTAGTGTCTATTAGTGTTACATAATGCAGCGTCTAACTAAAACCTAACTCAAAATATTAATAAAACTGTACCTTATATCCTCCACTCGTGAGCCCGGCGTTACGTTTGGCCAGAACACATTTCATCCTCAAGAAGAACGATCGCTCAACTTCGTACTCTAAAATGAGGAAAATCACATTTATTGACTGGGTTTTGGTTTCCCGGGTAAGGGTTCGGGTTATCAGGAAACGCTCTCATAAACCTCCACTAAATGTTAAAGTCCCCCTGTGGTGATAAATCCAGCTTTTAATGTTGTTTATGTGTCTATGTGGTGTGTTTAATATGCTTTAAGACAAAGCATGTGTAAGTTCATAAGTCGACAGCATTGCTGAGTATTTCCTCCTTAAAACTGCAGTGAACCAAAGACAGTCTCAAAAACACGCTTTGAAATCGCTGGTGTTTCTGACGTCACAAACTACCTTGTAACCAATCAGATCAACGTGTGATCGTCAACCAGTGGATCTCTGAGCTGAGTGAGTGAGCGGAGGCGGGGCTCATTTGCATATTCATAGATGAGTTTTAAGGGATAAAATGATTGACTGCAGGGGGACTTTAAGATAAAACAACATTTATAGACCAGTCTTATATTATAACATTATTAAAGGAGTCATGATATGAGAAATTAAATTTGCTGTGATCTTTTGACATATAAGAAGTGTTTGTACCATTAAAAGATTCTGCAAGTTTCAGAGCTTAAAACGTCCTCTTCATTATAAACACAGCAGTATTTAATCAAGCTCAAAAACACTGCGGGATCTTTGATGTCACATGGGCTAATTCATTTGCATATGCCCGCCTCCATAACAAGACATCGACCAATTAGAACTGTGTGGGAATTACTCTGTTGTTCTAGATAGAGTGAATGTGCAAACCGAGTCTGATCTCTTACCTTGGACGAAGTGTGTGTGATATGAAGGTTGTGGCGTCAGGACCGCCGCCATCTCGTCATGATCGGCCGGATGAACATATTCATAAATACTGTTTCCCGTCAACTCTACCTGTGTGAAAGGACTTCGGTAATTCTACTGGAGCAATTGTGAAATAAAAATTCGCAATTATCTTTTACAAATATTTTATTGTGGCGGAAACAAGCGTCCATAGTGCCACAGCTCCGAACAAACATATAATCCTCCGATGATATATATATATGTGACCCTGGACCACAAAACCAGTCACAGGGGTCAATTTTTTGAAATTGAGATTTATACATCATCTGAAAGCTGAATAAATACGCTTTCCATTGATGTGTGGTTTGTTAAGATAGGACAACTATTGAACATCTGGAATCTGAGGGTGTAAAAAAATCGAAACATTGAGAAAATCTCCTTTAAAGTTGTTCATTTATGTTGGCGATTGTGCTGCATTCACTCACAAAACTAAATGTTTGATATATTTACGGTAGGATATTTACAAAATATCTTCATGGAACATGATCTTTACTGAATATCCTCATGATTTTTGGCATAAAATAAAAATCTATAATTTTGACCCGAACATGTATTGTTGGCTATTGCCACAAATATCGAGTGTGACTCGAGACTGGTGACGTGATCCAGGGTCACACACACACACACACAAGCCGTCAGATGTTAGTGTGTTCTTCACCTGTGAGAGTCCCAGATGAACCGACGCCGTCTCAGAAATATACATGATCTTTCCGTCTGCAGCAACTACAAATATAAACCCGTCTAACGTCTGCAGATCAAGAACATCAGACAGGTCATGACAGAAACACACAACAATCTGCGAAGAAGCTTCGTTAGACACGAGAACCAGGCATGCGTCTTTACAGTGTCCTTGTTACATATGTTACATGTACTTACCATAGTAATAACAGTAAATCATGCATAATTACATGCAACTAACCCTCAACCAAACCCTAATCCTATAGTAAGTACATGTAGTTAATTAATATCACTCATATAGTTACAATGTAACAATGACACCTTAAAATAGTGTAACCGTTGTTATTATAAACATTTCCTGCAATATTTCTCAATTATTAAAGCCAATGATAATAATAAAAAAGTCGTAATATTACCTGGAGCATCTTGCTGATTATTACCTGGAGTAAATGCGATCCGAGCTCTTGCGCAGTGTTATCTGCAGATCTGGCTCGACCCCACACTTCCCCCAAACCTACAGACACCAACACACACACCTTCATCAGTAACATCAACACACACCTTCATCAGTAACATCAACACACACCTTCATCAGTAACATCAACACACACCTTCATCAGTAACATCAACACACACCTTCATCAGTAACATCAACACACACCTTCATCAGTAACATCAACACACACCTTCATCAGTAACATCAACACACACACCTTCATCAATAACATCAACACACACACCTTCATCAATAACATAAACACACAGACAGCTTCATCAGTAACATCAACACACACACACACACACACACCTTCATCAGTAACATCAACACACACACCTTCATCAATAACATCAACACACACACCTTCATCAATAACTACAGACATCAACACACACACTTCCCCCAAACCTACAGACATCAACACACACACCTTCATCGATAAAAGACATCAACACACACACACACACCTTCATCAATAACTACAGACATCAACACACACACCTTCATCAATAACAGACATCAACACACACACCTTCATCAATAACAGACATCAACACACACACCTTCATCAATAACAGACATCAACACACACACCTTCATCAATAACTACAGACATCAACACACACACCTTCATCAATAACTACAGACATCAACACACACAACTTCATCAATAACTACAGACATCAACACACACACCTTCATCAATAACTACAGACATCAACACACACACCTTCATCAATAACTACAGACACCAACACACACACCTTCATCAATAACTACAGACATCAACACACACACCTTCACCAATAACATCAACACACACACCTTCATCAATAACTACAGACATCAACACACACACCTTCATCAATAACTACAGACATCAAAACACACACCTTCATCAATAACTACAGACACCAACACACACACCTTCATCAATAACTACAGACATCAACACACACACCTTCATCAGTAACTACAGACATCAACACACACACCTTCATCAATAACTACAGACATCAACACACACACCTTCATCAATAACTACAGACACCAACACACACACCTTCATCAATAACTACAGACATCAACACACACACCTTCACCAATAACATCAACACACACACCTTCATCAATAACTACAGACACCAACACACACACCTTCATCAATAACTACAGACATCAACACACACACCTTCACCAATAACATCAACACACACACCTTCATCAATAATTACAGACACCAACACACACACCTTCATCAATAACATCAACACACACACACACACACACACACACACACCTTCATCAATAACTACAGACATCAACACACACACCTTCATCAATAACATCAACACACACACCTTCATCAATAACTACAGACATCAACACACACACCTTCATCAATAACATCAACACACACACCTTCATCAATAACTACAGACATCAACACACACACCTTCATCAATAACATCAACACACACACCTTCATCAATAACTACAGACATCAACACACACACCTTCATCAATAACTACAGACATCAACACACACAACTTCATCAATAACTACAGACATCAACACACACACACACACCTTCATCAGTAACTACAGATATCAACACACACAACTTCATCAATAACTACAGACATCAACACACACACCTTCATCAGTAACTACAGACATCAACACACAACTTCATCAATAACTAGACATCAACACACACAACTTCATCAATAACTACAGACATCAACACACACACACCTTCATCAATAACATCAACACACACACCTTCATCAATAACTACAGACATCAACACACACAACTTCATCAATAACTAGACATCAACACACACAACTTCATCAATAACTAGACATCAACACACACACCTTCATCAATAACTACAGATATCAACACACACACCTTCATCAATAACTACAGATATCAACACACACACCTTCATCAATAACTACAGACATCAACACACACACCTTCATCAATAACAACAGACATCAACACACACACCTTCATCAATAACTACAGATATCAACACACACATATCAACACACACACCTTCATCAATAACTACAGATATCAACACACACACCTTCATCAATAACTACAGACATCAACACACACACCTTCATCAATAACAACAGACATCAACACACACACCTTCATCAATAACTACAGATATCAACACACACACCTTCATCAATAACATCAACACACACACCTTCATCAATAACTACAGACATCAACACACACACCTTCATCAATAACTACAGATATCAACACACACACCTTCATCAATAACTACAGATACCAACACACACACCTTCATCAGTAACTACAGACACCAACACACACACACACACACACACACACATTCATCAATAACTACAGACACCAACACACACACCTTCATCAATAACTACAGATATCAACACACACACCTTCATCAATAACATCAACACACACACCTTCATCAATAACAGACATCAACACACACACCTTCATCAATAACTACAGACACCAACACACACACCTTCATCAATAACTACAGACACCAACACACACACACACACACACACCTTCATCAAAAACTACAGACACAACACACACACACACACACACACACACACACACACACCTTCATCAATAACTACAGACACCAACACACACACACACACACACACACACACACTCCTTCATCAATAACTACAGACATCAACACACACACCTTCATCAATAACATCAACACACACACCTTCATCAATAACTACAGACATCAACACACACACACACACACACACACACACACACACACACCTTCATCAATAACTACAGACACCAACACACACACACACACACACACACACACACACACCTTCATCAATAACTACAGACACCAACACACACACACACACACACACACACACACACACCTTCATCAATAACTACAGACATCAACACACACACCTTCATCAATAACATCAACACACACACCTTCATCAATAACTACAGACACCAACACACACACACACACACACACACACACTCCTTCATCAATAACTACAGACACTAACACACACACCTTCATCAATAACTACAGACACTAACACACACACCTTCATCAATAACTACAGACATCAACACACACACCTTC
Organism: Rutilus rutilus; assembly: GCA_021464565.1. Lineage (NCBI taxonomy): Eukaryota > Metazoa > Chordata > Actinopteri > Cypriniformes > Leuciscidae > Rutilus > Rutilus rutilus. Next base: position 51,277,387 of record JAJAQA010000005.1, read on the forward strand.
ACCAATAACATCAACACACACACCTTCATCAATAACTCATAATCACACGATTGGAGTCTTTAGCGGTTTTTGTGCACTTTGGTATATTACATATACAACATGTTTACATTCAGCTTTAATTTGATCTGTTTTTAATTCAAGCCTTTTATAATATTTTATAAAATATCATAATAATAATTTTATTGTTATTATCTGTAATTGTATAATGTATATACTCATAATCCTTATTATAACATTCTTAGCTGTGTGATAAATGGTGTGTGTGTGTGTGTGTGTGTGTGTGTGTGTGTGTGTGTGTGTGTGTGTGTGTGTGTGTGTGTGTGTGTGTGAGAGAGAGAGAGAGAGAGAGAGAGAGAGAGAGAGTAATTTTATCGATAGTGTGAGTGAATCTAAGCTCGTGAACAAACAGCGCTGTCGAGAAAGCAAATCAAGGACATCCGCCGCAAACACGCGCAAATCACGTGACTGACATGTTAACACACACAAGCCTGGATATGCCACGTGTAGGCCTACACACACACACACACGCACGCACACACGCACTCTCTCTCACTCTCTCTCTCTCTCTCTCTCTCTCTCTCTCTCTCTCACACACACACACACTGCTGGACTCTTGCCCGGTTTCTGAATTGATCCATTAGTGTAATTATTCGCACATTGCAGTTATATATGGGGATTATAACGACCAAATGTAAAGAAAAGAAAAAGAAAAAAGATTTTCTTCTTCTTTTTTTTTTTTTTTTTACAGAAAATGTTGAACGAAGGTTAGCCTAATAAATCTATTGCAATTATAATACATTATTACTGTCTATTATTTTCCTGCTATTAATAATAACTATTATTATTGGCTACATTTTGGCCGTGAGTGGATTTTATTCAGTTTGCGTTTCCTCCACATTTGTATTTTTCCCATGCTGATAAATATGAAGGTGAAAAGGCAGCGTGAAGATATTGTGTTTATTAGATCGCAGGCGCAGAAAAGTAATGTAACGCAGGACACAGAAGTGTGTTTTCCGACTGAGTGGTTTTATTTATACGAGTTTTTAAAGTTTGTTGTCATTTGATTTTAATAATCTTATTAGGCTATCTGACTTTGCAGGGTCTCTGATCAAACATGTATTCTCCACAGATTTGGGTAAATGTAAACAACATCACGGTGTGACGAACACTTCGAACATTTCCACCCAAAACAAAATGCTTTAATTACCATATTTCACGTTGATAATTGTGTTGGCATCGCTGTAAAATAAGCTGCTTGATTAATGAAAATGATGTTTCTCACAGATATAGCTTCAAAGAAAGAAGTCAATTATAATTTCATCTGTTTCTTAAGTGACTCGTGCTCGCGGAGTCCAGACAGCCTCACGCGCGCCCGGTGTAATGAGCGCGCAGAGTGCGCAGGCACGCTCGTGACCGCGAGAGATCAGGGCATCTCATCCTCTCACAAACACTCTCTCTCTCTCTCTCTCTCTCTCTCTCTCTCTCTCTCTCTCTCTCTCTCTCTCTCTCTCTCTCTATCTATCTATCTATCTTCAGGCTCACGGTCAGTGACTTTCACACTCCTAAAAATAATCAGATACCAAAAAAAAAATTATAATATCGAGAACCTTTTTATGATTTATTTTCCTGCTTTAAACAACCCAAATATCAAGCGCTGTCGAAAATTACAGTATTTGTATTTCCAATCATTTCAAACACACTGGAAAACATTTAGAATCTGAACAATTAGTTGATGTATTTCCTGTAAAGTGAAATCGATCTGAAACGCGAAAGAAGCTCGGCTGTTCTCCCGTTTACTGAGCGCTGTTCTATATTTAATGTTCCAGTTATTTGTATCTGTAAAAAACAGCCCGTTATGTTGCATGATATTGCAAACTGGTATACCATATTGTTGTAATATATTGTCGTAATTATTGTCGGTTTGGTTTGGGCTTAGTTGCGTGTAATTATGCATAATTTACAGTTATTAACTGTATACAGTGTAAATGTATCTTGATTTAAGAATGTTTAAATATTTGCACTGGAAAACAAGACAATATACACAAATAAAGTGTAACCTAATCAAGCTATAATGAAACAAAAAATACACTTTTTAAACACACATCGTGTGAATGCAGCTTCACTGTCACTGTGACGGAAAATTACTAATTTCGTGCTAGTCCATATTTTTAGAGCGTTTTGAATGCAGATCTGACAGGTCACTTCAAAACCCATAAATAGTCATAATTTAGGCCTGATGAAAAATATAATATGATAGAAAATCTAAGCATTTTCCCCTCTGACTCTGATATGTTGAACATATTTAAACATCATGAAGAACTTCTAAGAAAATCTAGCGCGCGCACCGGCCTAAAATGGTTCCTTATTATTTTATATTATTATTAAAAATAAAGTTTCCAAACGGGTTTTCCCAGTGATTCGAAAGAGGAACAATTTTTGGCTCAACAAAGAGGATTTTTATTTTATTTTTTCTTAGAGTGAATAATAATAATTGTGTATCGCTGTTGAGAATGGAATGTTATGGAACTAAACGCTTTATTTTGGCGCGCGGACTGAAACCTCTCAGTGCATGTGTGTTACAGAACGGCTCTGACCTTGCGGGAACACCAGTCTCATCTTCAGGTAGCTGCTGGTCAGTCTGATGATGGACGCTTTGTCCAGTTGAGATGTGATCGCGGACGGTAACGGCAACATCTTGGCGAGCTCGTAAAACTCGCTGTTCTCTTTCTCCCGGCGCGTTCTCGCCGCTGTCTTTGATTTCTCCTTCATCTCAGCGTTAATAGAGTTAAAATCCCGTGTGTGTGTCAGTCCATCCAGCGAGACACGCAGAGCTCATCGGACAGGTGGAACACACACCGCCGCGTGGACGCGCATCTGACCCGCGCAGGCCTCAGACAGACAGCAGCAAAACTTTATAATGTGCTTCCGTTCCCCAGCTAGAAACACACACAAATGCAGATTAATTATGTGCATAATTAATGAAATACATAACTCTAAATTGTAGACGCATGCATTTTCTGTAAAGCTGATTTGAAACGACATTGTGAACAGCGCTGCACAAATGAATGTGAATTGACTTGAATAATATTCCGCGTAATTCATGTATTACTGATTACAGACACGCGGTACAGTTACAGATCTTACTGTATCAAAACTAGCATTTATATCTTCTAATTATGATCACTCAAAATGCTGTAGTAGGCCTATTTAATTGTATTATTATTATTCCACAGTAAAACATATTAACATTAACGTATATACTCACCAGCTTTTGTTTGAGATCAATATTTCCACAACATTCGCAGACCGTTCATCTTCTATTCTATTCTATTCTATTCTATTCTATTCTATTCTATTCTATTCTATTCTATACGGCTTGGAATCTTCACTACATGAGCTCATCATCAGGTACCGGGTGTGTGTGTGTGTGTGTCTGAAACGGGCTCGAGCTGTCCAGTCTTACCGTCACTCACGCGCTCATTGGTCAGAGTTTAAGGCGCGCGCGCGAGAGAAGACAAACTGACGAACTCTACAATAACAAGTTAAAGCCTTTAATACTAACCAAGTGTATAAAATGCAAAAATTATCTCTTAAATGATTATGTAAGAGTTTCGAGTATTTTTATAATAGACAGATATTTCATATAGCCTATAATTAATGTTTATGTTTAAATGATACGGTCAAATGCTATCTATCTAGAATAGAATTAGATCTCGATTATGCGCGTGCAAAATTTGGTTACACATTTTTTTAAGGTGTCAGTATACAATTAAATACTGAGTAATAATAATTAACATGTAGGATTCGGGTTTGGTTTAGGATTTTGCATGATTTATAGTTATTGCTAACAATGACGCTGTAAAATAAAACATTACCAATATTTTGCCTCTGCAAAGCAATTAAATATAAAATAAAAAAATAAAAATAAGGATAGAAATGTTCCTTTTATTCCAGTGTCAACTTCTCTGTGAATGCAGAACACACACTGAAGAGAACACACACTGAAGAGAACACACACTGATATGAACACACACTGAAGAGAACACACACTGATATAAACACACACTGATATAAACACACACTGAATGCAGAACACACACTGAAGAGAACACACACTGAAGAGAACACAGACTGGTGCAGAACACACACTGAATGCAGAACACACACTGATATGAACACACACTGAATGCAGAACACACACTGATATGAACACACACTGAATGCAGAACACACACTGATATGAACACACACTGATATGAACACACACTGAATGCAGAACAAAGGGCAGAATTCATAATAAATGAGGGAAATGGAGGAAACGAAGGAGAAGAAGAAAGGCTTTCTTAAAATAAGGATTATATTGTGGACAGCACAGGCTGTTTTAGTTTAGGCTGGCGAAATGAATCCTGTGTGTGTGTGTGTGTGAGAGAGAAATCACGCGCTGCAGCTCCAGATCACGCACGCGCTGACACACACTTTAACCTCACAGGAACTATTTATCAATCACCGACAAAAGCCTTTTACTCTCACAAGAAAACATCAGGCTTCTCCTTCTTCTCTCCTGCTCGTGCACGACACAATCCATGAGGAGATGACTGGGGTATTTCTGTAAAGTGCGAAAGCAAGGCATTTTAAGAAATGTAATAACTACTGCATAACACAAACTTTATTTATTTTTATCGATAGAACTAGCTATATTGCTTGTGGGAAAAATGACATATGTTTGATTCCGCATGAAGCATAATCTATGGTGATTTAATATAAAACGTTATTTTTATATAGCCTATAGGACTACTAATAATTGGCGGTAATTGTAAATATGTTTATTGTCGTTGGTTTGTTCGTGATGTTTTGCACACATTACAAAAGAGAGATTTTGAAGATGTGGAAACAGCTCATAATCTGTCGATCATATTAATCATCACATTAATCTGTGTGTGTTTGATGGGAGCGCGGTCGCGCATACGCTCGTGTCATTAGCAGGCCGCGTGCGCTGGGCGAGAGCGCGCACCCCCCAGAACGCGCAGCGGTTTATATGTGTGAGTCTTTTCATTTAAAGGAACATGTGATCCATTCACACACACACACACACACACACACACACACACACGATCCATTCCGGAACATTTCTGATGATTTCGGTCCAGACCAGTGTGTAAGAGTGAACTTCAGCATGCATTGGCTATATATAAATAATATAGGCTATTTAATATATTCACACACACACACACACACACACACACACACACACACACACACACACTCTCTCTCTCTCACCCACTCACACACACACACTCACACATATTATATAAACCAACTTTTATGTTAGATGCGATTAATCGATTTGACAGCACTTTACAAGTTAAAATATTTTTCCATAATCAAAATGTCAGATGTGTGGTGTGTTCTAATTTCATATCATTGATTAATTATCTGTTAGTAAAATATTTGTCAATGCAAAGTCATTAAATAGTCAATCTTAAACTCTGTAATCGCAGACTGATTTTGTTTATGTGGAGTGACAACATGCCCCGGTCTGTGGACAGCATTAATGTTCATTAACCCTTTATGAGTCTCAGGCTGCAGATCTCACCGTTACCATGGTAATGCACACAGTGACCATTAATGTGTGTTCAGACCCTGAACAACAGACCAGAGAGAGAGGAGAGGAGAGAGAGAGAGAGAGAGAGAGAGAGAGAGAGAGAGGAGAGAGAGAGAGAGAGAGAGAGAGAGAGGAGAGAGGAGAGAGAGAGAGAGAGAGAGAGAGAGAGAGAGAGAGAGAGAGAGAGAGAGAGAGAGAGAGAGAGAGAGAGAGAGAGAGAGAGAGAGAGAGAGAGAGAGAGAGAGAGAGAGAGAGAGAGAGAGAGAGAGAGAGAGAGAGAGAGGAGAGAGAGGAGAGAGAGAGAGAGAGAGAGAGAGAGAGAGAGAGAGAGAGAGAGAGAGAGAGAGAGAGAGAGATTTTTTATTTTTTTTTTTTTGATTTTTAACAAACTTTTATTACAAATACATTTTACAATACATTTAAATTACAATGTGCATAAATATTAAGAGCAACCCCAACTCACAATAAATGTGCAAAAACCAAATCACCTCCAGATACAGAGCACAAAGCCTCACTGCAACACCAAATACCATCAAAGGTGATAAGGTCATCCATCAACTTGTAATAAGCAAAATCAATCAATATTCTTGCTTTCACCATGTTTGAAAACATTGCAACTACATTCTGTCCCAAATTTTGTTCAACTTTCTTTTTTCTACTTATATAAATAGCCAATTTCGCCTGGCCTACAACAAAATTCAACAACTGGCATACAAATCTTTTTTTCAACACATACTTAAAACCCAAAATAAATAACACTGTAGAAAAAGTTTCATTACACCTCTGAAAAATGTTTCCTAAAAGCAGAAATAAAGGCTCTAATCTTGTACACTTTACAAATGCATGAAAGATGGTTTCCCTCTCAGTGCAAAACGGACATTCAGCATCAATCTCAGGATTTAGAATTGAAATGAAAGCATTGACGGCGACAACGCCATGGAGGATTCTCCACTGTAAATCACCTGTCTTTTTTGTCAACGGTGGTTTATAAAGTGCTCTCCACTCAGGTTTTCTATCCACATTCAATTTAAAAAAATCACGCCATGGAGTATCAGTTTTCCTATTTAACATTCGTTTGTTAAAAATAACAACACAATACTTGTACAAAGTTTTCCCAGAACAAGAAAAGAAATCTACACACAGGGATTCAACAGTTTTTAAAAACACACCAGAAACCTCTTCTAGTTTCACTGAAAGAAACAGACAAGGAAAAGAGTCTTCAGGATCTGGTTTACAGCGACCATCACTGTACTCAGTCAACAAAGTTCTTTCCGTTGCATTAAGAGCCGTCTGCCATTTCATCAATAGCTGCGCAACTAGACGGGTTGACCGAATTTGCAGATGTTGAGCCGTCGCTTCCTTATTCAAAAAATCAAGTCCTGACACTTCCAGTAACTGTCCCAAAGTGGTAATTTTACTGTCAATGAGTGCTTTGTTAAGTCCTGGGTAAAGTCCATTGGCAGACAAATCCAGACGTGCTCCACGGACTAAAGGCTCTTCTAATAGCCAATGAAGTGACTCTGAATCCTCTGTTTTTTTTAAAACAAAAAGACTCCACACCTTAAAGAGGTTCCTATAAAAAACTGGCAGTCCAGAAGTGTTCAATTTCATTGGGTCGAGTAAAAAAAGAGTTTTGTCTAGTCTCATATTCTCAAGATTCTGTAAAATCACATATGCAACAGAACACCAATTAAATTCAACTGAACCAGTAAGAAGTTTTTGAATATATTGCAACCGAAAAGTTGCTACTCTACTATGAAGATGTATTAAGCCATGCCCACCCTCCTCCTTAGGCAAGAACAACACACTCTGTGGGACCCAATGCAGTTTATCCCAGAAGAAATCTACTAAAAAAGCCTGGATTTTTGCTAACAGATGTGATGGAGGATCAATACATGCAACCCTATGCCATAGTGAAGAAGCAACTAGATTATTTATAATTAATATACGCCCTCTATAAGACATTTTTGGAATTAACCATCTCCATTTATCCAGACGACCTTTCACTCTTTCAATGACTCCTTCCCAATTCTTTTGCACTGTTAACTCATCACCAATATACACTCCTAAGTATTTAAAACCTGATTTTCCCCAACCTAACCCTTTAGGGAGATCTGGTTTCCCACCTGTCCACTTACCTAACAATAAAGTTTCACTTTTACTCCAGTTCACACTAGCAGAAGATAACCCTTTAAAAGTTTTAAGTAAACCTGACAAAACCTGTATGTCACTTTGCCTACTAATCATAATTATGACATCGTCGGCATAAGCTGACAATATAAGCTTTTTTGCACAGTTTGGCAAACATAAACCATAAAGTTTAACCCTTATTTGCTGTAAAAGTGGCTCTATTGCCAAAGAGTAGAGCATACCAGACAATGAGCACCCCTGCCTGACACCTCTATGAGCTTTAAAAGGAGCACATAAACCACCGTTCACTTTCAAAATACTCTCGACGCCACTATAAAGAACTTTAATACAATTTATAAAATTTTGGCAAAACCCAAAGGCCTCTAAAACTCTCCACAAATAGCGATGCTCAACACGGTCAAAAGCCTTCTCCTGATCCAACGAGATTAACCCACAATCTAGATTTACCATCTTGGAGACTTCTACAACATCACGAATCAAAGAAACATTGTCAAATATTGACCTACCAGGAACACAGTAGGTCTGGTCAGGATGAATGACACCATCCATCACTCCTGCAAGCCTGTTAGCCAAGGTTTTCGAGAGCAGTTTATAGTCGCTGCAGAGTAGCGATACGGGCCGCCAGCATTTTATATCCGTAAGGTCTCCTTTCTTGGGCAGGAGGGTTAACACTGCTCTACGGCAGCTCAGAGGCAGCTGGCCTTCAGCCAAGCTTTCGTTCAATACCTCCAGAAGGTCCTCTCTCAGTTCTGACCAGAAAGATTTATAAAAATCAACTGGCAGGCCGTCAATGCCCGGAGCCTTTCCAGACTCCATTCCTTGGAGAGCCTTGTACAGCTCGCCCATGCTCAAAGCACCAGAAATCTCAACATTGACTTCCTCAGACACCTGGGGTAAGTCGTTGAAAAATTCACTGTCACTCCTGTATTCTGCCCCAAGTTCGTTTTTATACAGGTTTTCATAAAAAACAACTGCTCTCTTACGAATGTCCGCAGGGTCTGTCAATAATCCTCCAGACTCAGAGCGCAGAGCATGGATGACTCTACTCTGACCGTTCTTCTTCTCCAAGTTGAAAAAGAACCTGGATGGAGCATCCATTTGGTCCACACTCTGGAACCTCGACCTGACCAGAGCCCCCTGTGTTCTAATGCCCAGTAAATCAGCCAACTGCGTCCTTTTTTTTAACAAAGAATCTAAATAACTCTGACCACCAGTCGACTCAACTAATTCTTGAAGTTTCAAAATGTCAGTCTCCAAGGTGTTCATAATCAAAACTGTCTCTCTAGTGACGTTTTGAGTATACTGCAAACAAAATTGTTTTATTTGGGCTTTCCCAAAATCCCACCACTGTCGTATCGACTTAAAAGATCCCTTTGTGGTTCTGAACTCATCCCAAAACAGTTTAAACATTTTCTTAAAGTACCTGTCACTTAACAAAATAGTGTTAAGCTGCCAGTATGCACTTCTTAACTTAATAGAGTTTAAAAACACAGAACACTGCACCATACTGTGATCAGAAAAACTCAGTGGGGTGATTAAACATTTCTTAACAATGTTACAGTGATGCTTAAAAACATAGAACCGATCCAATCTTGCCAGCGAAATCACACTGTCACGAACATGAGTCCAAGTATATTGCTTTTGTGTCTCATGAAACTGTCTCCACACATCACAGAGCTCATGCGTTTTGACAAGCTGGACTAACCGGTTACGAGAGGGCAAGTGAGGTTCAATATGATTCCTATCCAAGTTTGACAATGTACAGTTAAAGTCACCACCTAAGAATAAATATTCTTCTACACAGCATTTTTGTAAAACAGAACACAAAGTATTTAAAAACAACATTCTCTGTATTGGTGCAGTAGGAATGTACACACAAATAAAAACAAAAATAAAATTCCCAAAAGTAGCTCTTACTTTTAAGAGCCTACCTTTAACTACTTCATCAACCTGATAAGAAGTTGGATTGAAGCTCTTAGAAAAAAGAATAGCCACCCCTCCACTAAGTGAGGTGTTGTGGCTCAACACAGAGACCCCATCCCACTCCTCAGCCCAATCAGCAGCATTCCTCAAGTCACTATGCGTTTCTTGCAACATAGCAACATCTATTCTTTTTTGTTTAACCACCTCAAAAATATCTGCTCTTTTTCTCATTTCCCTTGCTCCATTTACATTCAGAGTTGCAATATTCACCTCACTCATATTGAAATAGACTAAGAAACATAGCAGCACTCCACACAACACATTACTAGCCAAGATACTATACTCTCTCACTACCTTCATTGGCGTTGTCAGAAGTGAGTTTTCTCACTATCTTTTTCAATCGATAAATCTCCTTGTTTGTAAACAAACCTTCTGACATAAAAAACCTGGTTTTATCGACAAATTGCTTTATGTCAGAAAAATAATTATTTACACAAACCCCTCTCTTGTTTTTAGTAGCTTTTAAAAAAAGTTTGATGTCATCCACTTCACAACCGCGACTAGAGAAGTCACTCTGAGAGAGACCGACACTAGAATCAGAAGACTCACTGTCACTGTCACCATATTGATCTTCCACGTCAGATTTCTTAGCTCTAACCGTTTGAGAAACGTCCGAATTTTTCCTTTTTGATGGAATTTTGAATTCACTCTGCTCTGTCTCCATTTCAATGCCATCACAAAACAATTCGGGCAGCAAAACAATAGGTGCACTATCCTTTTCTTGCATATTCGACTTGCAAGAACGAATATTCGATGTTTCAGCATCATTCAGCGTATTTTCCTCACACACATTTTTGGGATAATTTACCTGAATCGCCGCACTCTCAGCTGCGGGGGGATTCTCCACCACTCGATCCCCCACTGCACCTGTCTCTACCGCACCCGTCTCTGTCACAGGACGAACCGCGTTAGACGTACCGGCCTCGACCGGCTCAGTAACATTATTAACAATGTCCTCAGCCGCTGAGGTGTTTTCTTTATTCTTACCAGGGCAAGCACGAATTAAATGGCCAACTTCACCACATTTGAAACATTTCATCTTGTCCGTAGTAGCATAAATAACATAGTCGAACTCGTCAACTTTGAGATGCAAAGAAAGATCCAGATCTTGATCATCTTTTAAAATCATGTAAGCAAATCGCCTAAACGAAACCACATGTTTCAAAAGAGGAGAACCACTTCCAATTGGTATCATTTTAATAGGTGACACCAATTTACCATATCGGGACAAAATTCTCACTAAAGTTTCATCACTTATAAAAGGCGGAATATTAGACAACAGCACCTTTTTGGATGGCATAGAAAGTGGGAGAACATGGGTAAAAAGATTATCAATGACTATTCCAGTCTCAACTAACTCATTTGCCTTTTCAACGGAGCTAAGAAAAATGACTGTGGCACCGTTCATTCTAGAGGCCGACATGATATGTTCATGCCCAACGACCTCTCCTGCAGCCAGGCAACAGTCTTCAACACTCACCGCGGACGCCACTTTCACTCCGTGGCGCCGCGTAAGTTTACTCAAACCTTGCATTCGCGGGGCCGTCATGCTGCCCGCAAAGAAAAACGGTAGCACGCGGCCCGAACAATCAAATAAACCACCACTTTCAAACAATACCCTAAACAAGATAGAAAAGCAAGGAAAAGTAAAAAAGACTCACTCATAAGCTCCGATTCAATCGCAATCGCTCCACTCACACTCAAACAATCACACGTCACACCGGAAGTGAGAGAGAGAGAGAGAGAGAGAGAGAGAGAGAGAGAGAGCTTCATTTCAGAGGCTTTGAGGGTGAAACGAGAGACATTAACCTGAGATTCACATCAAGCCTGAAAGAAGGAGAGTGTAAAATGTCACTGATATGAAAAGCAGGATTTGGTCTCTGAAGATCTGAGGACTGAAGTGAAACTTTCTTCTAAACCTTCTAAACCTGTGTGTTGTGAGTTTCTAATGCGATATAGATTTCCAAAAGCTTCTTCATGGCTCATTAGTGAGAGCGTTTGGATGAAGCTCAGGTGTATCGGGTGTCACGTGTCTAGACGTCAGGACCGAGGCTGTGGGTTCATATCATATCACATATTTTCAATGCAAAGTCATTAAATAGTCGATCTTAAGCTCTGTAATCTCAGACTGACGGTGTGTGTGTGGTGTGACAACATGCCCCGGTCTGTGGAGAGCGTGATGTGTGTGTGTCACTTCATGTTGTGTGTGTTCGCAGCTGTTTATGCGTTTATAAACTGTAGTTTCTGATTGGTTGATTTCAGAGCTGTCAATCACGGGACTGGGGGAAAATAATAAAACATACTAAAATATAATAAATGATATACATATATTATAGACTGATATAGGACTGGTTCTGGTTTCTCTGAGTTGTTGATCTTCTTATAGAGGATATTTTCAGAAGAATGTCTAGAATCTGTGGACTGAAGACTGAATATCATTTTGTCACTAAATGTGTACAAAAATGTGTTGCAAAAAAAATTTGCAAGTCAAACTGGTGTAACCGTAGATTTCTGTGTGTGAACTGTGTGTGAACTGTAGAACTGTGTGTGTGTGTGTGTGTGTGTGTGTGTGTGTGTGTGTGTGTGTGTGCGTGTGTGTGTGTGTGTGTGATGGGTAGGGTTAGTGTAAGGGGATAGAACATACAGTTTGTACAGTATAAAAACCATTACGTCTATGGAGAGTCCCCACAAAGATAGTGAACCAGACATGTGTGAGTGTGTGTGTGTGTATGTGTGTGTGTGTGTGTGTGTGTGAGTGAATTAATGAATAAGTGTGTGTGTGTGTGTGTGTGTGTGTGTGTGTGTGTGTGTGTGTGTGTGTGTGTGTGTGTGTGTGTGTGTGTGTGTGTGTGTGTGTGTGTGTGTGTGTGTGTGTGTGTGTGCGTGCGTGTGTGTGTGCAGCGGGTCACGCTGTCTTTCCCGCGTCTCCTCCATTAGTGAGTCCGAGACTGTGAACTGAAATCATCCTGAGCGCGTTTATCAGACACGCGCTTTAAACAGGAGGTCATCACAGGGCGCGCGCAGCAGGAAGTCGCACACCGCCATTTCCTGTCTGAGCATGATGATTGGTGAAGCAGAGAGAGAGAGAGAGAGAGTGACCCGGCATACAGGAGACTCATTAACAGAGAGAGAGAGAGAGAGAGAGAGAGTGTGTGTGTGTGTGTGTGTGTGTGTGTGTGTGTGTGTGTGTGTGTGTGTGTGTGTGTGTGTGAGTGTTGTCAACGTTATGAACAAACGCTCTTTCAGTAACATTAATAGAACGTTGAACGTTGGATGTTTTTTTATTTATTTAATTCAAGAGTAACGTTTCCATAATGTTTAAAAACGATATTGATAAATTGAGTGTTCCCGTAACGTTCGTATAAGCAAGAAAAAAACACGTTATTAAAAAAAAATTGGTAACGCTTTAGATTACAGCCCGGAAAGTACATAATTAAAATGAATTTACAGCTTAACTTTCGGTAATTATAGTGTAGGCCTACAAGTACTTCCATGTAAGTATAAGGGAACAATAAGAAAAAATAAATAAAAAGTAGCCTACACATGTTCTCCCACATGAGAGATGATAAAGAGGCAATCAGAAGCAGGAATATTCACACTCACAATATAAATATATATCAGAGATCAGAGATTTAAACTCATTCCTGTCAGTTCAACGTCAGGAGTAACGATGAGTGTGAAACATGAAGCAGCGGCGCCCTCTAGTGGCCGATCGAGGGACACACACACACACACACACACACACACACACACACACATAATGCAAACATACATTATTGTTTATCACGGATTGAAATTACAATGACTTTTGAAGGATTTTAATTACTTATTAATTACTAAATACTAATTTAGCCAGTTAGAATAAATGTATTGTTTATATTATTATTTATTTATTTAATATATATTATCCAGCTATACATTATTTATAAATTACTAAATATAATTATATAAAAATAAATAGTGTATCGCTGGATAATGCTAATTTAGCCAATTAGAATAAATGTATAATTTATATTATTCTTTTTTATTATTATTAATAATTATAATATATTTTTGAGCATTGTTAACTGTTCTAACAAGTCAGTTTTAAGTGTATTTCAAAAATCTGAAGTTTGAAACTTGAAAGGAACCCGTGAGACTGAAGTGACAGTCATTTATCTGGAATTCTGGAATGTTATGGAAAATGTTGCAGTGGAAACATGTGTGTAATTCAGCTGTCTGTCCCATAGAGGGCGCAACAGGCCTTTCATTCCTGCACTGCTGTGTGTGTGTGTGTGTGTGTGTGTGTGTGTGTGTGTGTGTGTGTGTGTGTGTGTGTGTGTGTGTGTGTGTGTGTGTGTGTGTGTGTGTGTGTGTGTGTGTGTGTGTGTGTGTGTGTGTGTGTGTGTGTGTGTGTGTGTGTGTGTGTGTGTGTGACAGACTGATGTAGATGAAGGCTCTTCTGGGCATTATAATTAAAAGCTGGCAATTTTCCTGATGAGTGTTTTGTAGCTTTGAGTGTGTGTGTTTGTGTTTGAGTGCAGTCAGCAACATGACGTGCCAGTATGTTTCGGCCAGACAGAAGTGTGTGTGTGTGTGTGTGTGTGTGTGTGTGTGTGTGTGTGTGTGTGTGTGTGTGTGTGTGTGTGTGTGTGTGTGTGTGTGTGTGTGTGTGTGTGTGTGTGTGTGTGTGTGTGTGTGTGTGTGTGTGTGTGTGTGTGTGTGTGTGTGTGTCCGAGCTCATTACTGCTGCTGTCTGTCTGCGAGAGAGAAACACATCCATCAATAATATATATAACTGCCACAGACAACACTGACCGAGCACAACTGACACTCACACTCTCTCACTCTCTCTCTCTCTCTCTCTCTCTCTCTCTCTCTCTCTCTCACACACACACACACACACACACTTCAACAGCATGACTGTGCAACAAAACCTCAATTTTGTTTTACTTTTACATGTTAAGTGAACATTCCACTGTTTCATTCTTCAAACATTATGAGAACGTTACTTTTGAAAGTTTTCTGAACGTTCCGAAAACTATTAACATTCTAAAAAGCAAACGATCGTGATCCAACTTAACCGTTTTTTTAATGAACGATGAACTGAATGAACGATTGTGCGAATGTTTTAAGAACATTATTAAACGCCAGATAACACTGAACGAACGCTCTATTAACGTTACTGGAAGAACGTTTGTTCATAACGCAGAGAGAACTCTGGCAGAACGTTCTGAGAATGTTTCCTGTTAGAAAGTTACAAAATTAAGCTTTTTGAAAATTCTAAAAATGCAGAAAGTTTAGTGTGATGGGTCTGGTTAGTGTAAGGAGAGAGAGAGAGAGAGTGTGTGTGTGTGTGTGTGTGTGTGTGTGTGTGTGTGTGTGTGTGTGTGTGTGTGTGTGTGTGTGTGTGTGTGTGAGTGTGTGAGCGTGTATGTGTGTGAGTGTAAGAGCGTGTGTGTGAGAGTGAGTGTTTGTGAGTGTGTGTGTGTGTGTGTGTGTGTGTGTGTGAGAGAGAGAGAGAGTGTGTGTGTGTGTGTGTGTGTGTGTGTGTGTGTGTGTGTGTGTGTGAGAGAGAGAGAGAGAGAGTGTGTGTGTGTGTGTGTGTGTGTGTGTGTGTGTGTGTGTGTGTGTGTGTGTGTGTGTGTGTGTGTGTGTGTGTGTGTGTGTGAGAGAGAGAGAAAGTGTGTATGTGAGAGTGTTTGAGTGTGTGTGTGTGTGTGTGTGTGTGTGTGTGTGTGTGTGTGTGTGTGTGTGAGTGATCATCATAGAGCAGTGAAGGATGTAGGGGCGGGAAACAGAATGAATATTTCTGAGAGTTTAATCCTCTTGAGGAAGGAGCAGAAATAAAGAGCCACTTCTGACCTGTGAAATCTCATTATCTGAGCATCTCCGACACACACTGATCTAAACACCTGAAGAAGAGCACCTTCACGATCAGTCACGCGCGCTCGGGGATTCGCGCGCTCGTTAAACCACAGGAACGAGTTTAGATCAATGCGCGCGCGCCCAGGGACGAGCAACGACATCCGCGCGCTTCCCGTTCTAGTAATTAGCGAGCGTCTCCATGGGGAAACTGTCATTAGAAAATACACCTAATTATAGGATCCAAAGCTGCCGCGTCGGGCACTGTTTACAGAACGTTCATGCAAAGTTAAAATAATGCTCTCAAAACGTGATTCACTGAAGGGTTTTTACCAAACGGCACCCTTCCGCTCTCTCTCAACACTGAAGAGACTTAAACTGCAGTTCATGGACTGGCCACTAGAGGCCGGCTGCAGAAGAGGCTCAGTCCCATAGACTTGCATGTTAAAACGCTCAACTTTACAGCAGAATAAAACATGTTTACAGTCTGGAGCAAAAAGTGGTTTTGGTCTATAAAGCTAATTTTGCCCTTCATGACGACTGTGAGTATTTTTATAACTCATCCGTTTAAATTATATTAAGCCTTAAAGTTCTGCATAATTAAGGGCGTGGCCACTTGAGTGACAGGTGGATTCCGCTGATGTCACGACTAGCCACTTGTTTGCTGTCTGTTAGCGTCACGTCACCTCAGCTAATCCCATAGATATAATGAACTGCCGTATACAAGGCGACATCTAGTGTTTATATCTATGAGCTAATCCGCCTTGCTGCACATTTACGTTTATCCGGGAGTGACGCGACGGCCAAGATGGCGACGGCCGGCTCCGCCCACTTTGCACCCAGGGGCCGCCACTGATTAGCAGACCATCACCTGCTGTTAGCATTCCATTGACTCCCATTCATTTGGGCGTCACTTTGACAACGAATAACTTTACATCTGAGGCGTTTAAAGACTCCATTTGTCCGTTATTTAAAATGTATAATGTAAATGATAAAAGGCTCCATATCTTACATTACGGCCCCGTAGAAGCAGTTTTTGTAAAAATAGGCTAACGATTGCGTCATAGCCACGCGACTCTCTGTCGCTCAGATTACCGTATGGACAGGAGAAGCTCGCGGGCGATCGGGGGGACGTGGAGGCAAAATGACAAAATAATTGATAAAGAATACTTAGCAAAAGTTGCTGCAAGCTCATGGACAGCTCCTCACACTCTCCGTCTCTGCAAGTTTCGGAAGGGAATGATTCAGATTTCTCTCGGCACAGCTACTAGAAGACAGACGGGTCGCTCACGAGTTGCTCCTCCATCAGGAAGTGAGTGCTTCTAATTTACTTCACTTTTCTCCGTTGAATCCAATGGGGTCGCTGTGTGCATTTCTTTTACTGTCGAAACGCTCTTCAGAAACACTACGGGTGACGTCACGCACACTGCGCCCATATTTTTTTTACAGTCTGTGGTTTTTACCTGAAACTTTTCAGTTGGATGTTCGTCTAACGTGTTAAATGTCACTACTTGTTTCAGAACGTTCAGAGAACATTCAAAAGTAACTTTCCCAGACAGCAACATAGTGTCGGCCCAGATCCGGCCTACATCTGGTAGGCCTACATGTGTACCGGATGTGGGCCGACACTATGTTGCTGTCTGTGTTCCCATAGTGTTTGAAGAATGATACAATGTAATGTTACCGTATCATTCATTTTTACAACTTAATTGGCTCTTTATATGAGCTCCAAAAGGCCAAAAACACCACTGAAGTATCATAACAGAATGTGAGGATTTCTCCTTCACTGAAGCTCATTTCATTCACACTCTCCTTCAGATTATTCTCATTTCCAGCTTGTCGAATGTGGTCGCTATAAACTGACTCAGACTTTTCTTTATTTGGCTGGATTATTGATGAGCTGCTTCACAAGACAAACAGACGATCAGTCACGAAAGAGAGGCGTGTCTGTCAGATATCCTTGTTCTCGCTCTCTGATTGGATGTCGAGCTGATGGGGTTTCCGTGGTAACAGCTGTCCGTTTGGTGAGTCTCGGCACAGGGTTCCGGCGGACAGATTTGATTGATTGCTTGTCAAGATGTGAAATGGATGTTGAGTGGAGGAACACCTGCAAAAATGACCATCTCTCTCTCTCTCTCTCTCTCTCTCTCTCTCTCTCTCTCTCTCTCTCTCTCTCTCACACACACACACGTTCTCTCTCTCTCTCTCTCTCTCTCACACACACACACACACACGTTCTCTCTCTCTCTCTCTCACACACACACACGTTCTC
>JAJAQA010000005.1:51297738-51302738 GCA_021464565.1 Rutilus rutilus
CAGTCAGCGGCGCACGCGTGTGTCCTTGAGCCGTCCAGAGCTCAGCGAAGGGACAATCACTCCTTGTGAAGGTGGAACTGTGTTCAAATCAGGTTTATTGGCAGCGCTTACAGACCTTCAGCTGTTTGCAATGAACAAATCAAACAAAAGTAATTGAAATAGCTCAACACAACAAATGTTTCAAGTGTTTTCCCCAAATTCAACTGAAAATGCAACTTGTAAAGACTTCTGCTGTCTCAAACCCCCTGAAATATCCCTCAGAACAGCACAGATCTGCAGAACAGGTGTTCTCTCGCTCATCAAGGGCTTCATTAGCTGCACCAGGTGTGCGTGAGCTAGAACACATGACATCTCTGACCTGACGAGGTTTGTTGAGTGTCACGCTTGACTGCATGTTAGAAGTGTGGTCCAAAAAGTTAAGAGAAGATATCATCACCCTTCACAAGGTTATAAAAAGATAGCGAAGGCACTAAATGTTCCTAGAGATACCGTTGGAAGCATAGTTTGCGATTTCAAAGTTAAAGGAACAGTGGACGGGGTAGAAAAGGGCAGATATCAACGGCTGATTTCTGAGAAAGCAGGATCAGAAAAACCCTCGAGCGACTGCAGAAGACCTTCAGCAAGACTTGGTGGCAACAGACACTCAGGTTTGTACTGAACGCATGCCAGAACTCCAGGACTACACCAATACTGACCCAAAAGCACAAGAAAAGTGCTCAAAATCATATAAATAAGCCACAGAAGTTTTGGGATTCGGTTCGTGGAGCGATGAAATAAAACTGGAGCTTTTCAGCCCTGTGGATCAGTGTCTGGAGGAGGAAGAATGAAGCACAAGCTGTGAAGAACTCTGTCTAAGGTTCAGCATGAGGAGCTCGTGATGCTCTCGGCTGATTTATATCCTCCGGCACTGGAAACCTGCAGCGTGTGGAAGGAGAGATGGATTCACTGAAGTATCAGGAGATCCTGGGAGAAAACGTCATGCCGTCACTAGCCGCGTTTCCATTACCCTTCAAAGTGCACATTTTGAAATTGCGAATTGAAAATACGGCCAATGGAAACACGTCAATTTCACAAAAACTCCCGGTTATCGCAAAAAAGTGTTTACGCTCGTATGAGGAGGTTTTTCAGGCAATTCGAAAAAGAAATATTTCACAAAACTGCAATGGAAACAGTTTTTGTGCATTTACAGTCACCTGACGTAGATGACGCGGTGTGTTTGGACAGAATACGAGACAGAGCTCTTTATTAAACTCATAAAAGACAAAATAATTACAGGAATAATGGATTCTAAACCTCAAATAAATGCCACAATCAAGACCTGGAAGCAGATCTGAGGGAGAAACACCCAGAAACTCCTCATATGTGTTGCTCACAAGTATAATAAGGGTCGTTCCTCACCATTAATGATTGGAAACACACATACATCTCCTTCGATTCATAATAATGGCCAGTGCAGTGGCTGGGATATAGTACATAAACCTACCAGCGTCCGTTACCATGTTTTTGGAATGATTTTACTTATCGCAAGAGGAAAGTGTTAGTCGCATAACATCGGCTAATGGAAACGCTGTCATTTCGCAATCGTTTTTTGTCGACATTTAGAAAACATCGCAAAAGTTTTGCGCAAATCTGTAATGGAAACGCGCCTAGTGAGGAAGCTGAAGATACAGTGGCATCACAGTCACTTGACTTGAATCCCATAGAAAATCTCTGGTGGGATTTGAAGAAAAGCCAAGAATATTCCTGAACTGGAGGCCATTGCTCATGAGGAACGGGCTCAGATCCCTCAGAAACAGAAGCTGAGTCTGATTATACATCTCGTTTGCAGCAGCTCATAACAGAAACAGGCCTGATCTACTCAGTGCTAAAGATGCTTGCCGTGAAGGGGGTGAATCATTTTGAGACAGCAGAAGTCATTAAAAGTTGCGTTTTCAGTCGAATTTGGGGAAACCACTTGAAACATTTGTTGTGTTGAGATATTTTAATTACTTTTGTTTGATTTGTTCATTACAAAACAGCTGAAAGTCTGTAAAATCTCACCAATAAACCTGATTTGCAATGGGGGTTGAATAATTTTGAAAGCAACTGTATATATAGCCTGTAATCATTTATAATATAGGGTTATATAATAATACATTTAGGGTTTTATTTTTTCATTTAAAGAAATGAAATAAAAATGAAATAGTGAAAGTTTTCCAAGAAAAAGTGCTTTTCCTTATTAATCAAAACATGTCCAGTTTGTTTTTCTTGCTCTTGTTTGTAAGCACGTTTGCCGGTGAGTTATGAATAAAAGCATCCGCCAAATCAAAAAAACACAAATGTGAATCTAATTACGGAACACTAATTACCTAGATAACTCTTTTGTGATGTGGTTAGTGCTACTAAACGTCATTTTCTCAAGCGTTTCTCTTTGAAATGTCTCTTCGAGCAGAAGGTTGTGATGATTAATCCTCTCAGGCCCGAGCAGAACCACAGCTTCGCCAGGATGAATTCTTCTCCATTTTGGGGTTCAGATACAATGCAGAGAGCTTTTCTCTGCGTAAGACGCTCACAAAGGGGTTTATGAAAATCATAATTACTGCAATAAGCCCTCGGGGAGCTCAGCTGGATCGTGTTTTCTAGCGAGTCTGAGTCTGTGAATACTGCAGATATCACATTGTCATTAAGTCTTGTAACATGAGAGCGCACACTTTACATTAAGAGTCTAGAGCGTGTTATATTATTTCACGCCTTCATTGCGTCAAGATGTTTGGAACAGACGCATATTAAAGCACCGAAACGAGCTTTTAAACAGAGATTCAGACGTCATTCAGCTTGAGAAACGCAGAAACACAAGTGTGTGTGAAGCGCCTCAGTCGCGCTCGCTGCCAAACTCGCTTTGCTTCAAGCTGTTAGCGGTTTGCAGTCCAAGCTGTTCTGATCATTCTCACTCTCTACGTGGTGCTTCTTCCCAGAGGAATGTTTCACTGCTCTTTCAAAGCTTAAAGTCACCGTGAAATCAAAGCTGACAATTGTTGTTTTTTATGGAATATTGCAGTTTTTGTGATAAATTATTTATCCATTTAAATTCATGTTCCTGGTAATCTTGAATGAGAATAACCTCCTCTTACAGCATCTCTTCTCTTCTTTGATGATGTGGGCGGGGCTATAACCTGTCACTCACATGAGATCAGCCAATAGCAAACCACAACCATCCAATCAAAATCAAGCCCCGCCCACATTTGTTCTTGTTCCAGAAGCGTTTCACTCGGATATACGACACAACAGAGGAGAAGAGACCAGCGCAACTTCCCTTTCATGCTGACTTTAATGAAGATTTCAGTTGTGTTAATGTGTAAATAAATAAAAATAGATTTAAATACAAATTTGATATCAATAAATGAGGCTAAATCGCTAGTCTGAGGCTAATGAACGATGTTTGCAGAAGAACTGTTCACTTCGATTACTGTTATTAATAATAATGTAACTATATGTTGAACTGTTTATTCCAGTTGCTCAGGAGAAACAATCAAGATCTTCAGGAAATCTGTGATTTTTTTGGGGCACTTTAATGTTGACTTGGTCTCATCTGTACAATACCCTCAAAGTTTCACTAGAAACTCTTGTTTTGATCCATTTGTAATTCAATTCGTTTGATCCTAAAGCAGAACTGAAGCTCTTAATTGGTGAATTATGACGAGTGGCCGGAAGCAGGAGCTCCGTATCAAAGAGAACAAGCTGAAATGTAATGTTTGGTCTCAGTAGCGCAGCAGATGTGATCTGATCTCCGTGGCTGTTTTTGGGTGCTAAATTAATCATTTCCTCCAGAGAACAGCAGTCTATGGGATATCCACTTCTGTTTGAGCACTCAGGCGTCTGATACTGGATCTGCGGCAAATCTAGACAGCATTTAAAGGCGCAGTAAGCGATTTCTGAGAAACCATATTAGAAGTCATTAAAACAAACACGCCCCTACCCAAAAGGATCACACCCCTATCTTGATAGCTCCGCCCTAAAATTCATGAACACACTATGCAGCACAGGCTCCTCCCCCTTCATTGCCTTGACACGCCCCTACCCAAAAGGATCACACCCCTATCTTGATAGCTCTGCCCCAAAATTCATGAACACACTATACAGCACAGGCTCCTCCCCCTTCATGTCTAGACACGCCCCTACCCAAAAGGATCACACCCCTATCTTGATAGCTCCGCCCCCAAATTCACAAACACACTATGCAGCACAGGCTCCTCCCCCTTCATGCGTAGACACACCCCTACCCAAAAGGATCACACCCCTATCTTGATAGCTCCACCCTAAAATTCATGAACACACTATGCAGCACAGGCTCCTCCCCCTTCATTGCCTAGACACGCCCCAATGCAACGCTGAAATAACAAGAGAACAGAGTATTCCAGAAAACACACAGTTGCGCGCTCCAGTCGAGCCTCTTGTATGCTGCTCGCTTGTCCTGCGGGAGTGATCTGAATCTCGTCTATTTAAATGTATTCTTACAGATGCTGTTTCGGTCTGGCAATTAAGTGGATAACGCGATAATGGGCCAACTTTCGATTTGAAAGTGCTAGGAGCAGAGGCTTAAGTGCAAATTAGACTTTAACAATAATAATTTTCACTCGCGGCTGCTTGTTTAATGTGGCAACGCGTCTAACTAAAATACAGAATTATGTGAAGTTAAAAATATCAAGTAAGCTGAGAATCGAACCTTCATGCGTGGACACGCCCCTACCCAAAAGGATCACACCCCTATCTTGATAGCTCCGCCCCAAAATTCACGAACACACTATGCAGCACAGGCTCCTCCCCCTTAATGCGTAGACACGCCCCTACCCAAAAGGATCACACCCCTATCTTGATAGCTCCGCCCTAAAATTCATGAACACACTATGCAGCACAGGCTCCTCCCCCTTCATTGCCTAGACACGCCCCTACCCAAAAGGATCACACCCCATCTTCATAGCTCCGCCCCCAAATTCACGAACACACTGTGCAGCACAGGCTCC
>JAJAQA010000005.1:51312738-51325238 GCA_021464565.1 Rutilus rutilus
GTTCCTAAGGTGTTGCCATGACGATAGTCTGTTGCAAGAACATTGCTCTGTGGTTCCTAAGGTGTTGCCATGACTAAAGTGTGTTCCAAGGGCATTGTTTTGTGGTTCCTAAGGTGTTGCCATGACTAAAATGTGTTGCAAGGGCATTGCTCTGTGGTTTCTAAGGTGTTGCCATGACGATAGTCTGTTGCAAGAACATTGCTCTGTGGTTTCTAAGGTGTTGCCATGACGATAGTCTGTTGCAAGAACATTGCTCTGTGGTTTCTAAGGTGTTGCCATGACTAAAGTGTGTTCCAAGGGCATTGCTTTGTGGTTCCTAAGGTGTTGCCATGATGATAGTCTGTTGCAAGAACATTGCTCTGTGGTTCCTAAGGTGTTGCCATGACTAAAGTGTGTTCCAATGGCATTGTTTTGTGGTTCCTAAGGTGTTGCCATGACTAAAATGTGTTGCAAGGGCATTGCTCTGTGGTTTCTAAGGTGTTGCCATGACGATAGTCTGTTGCAAGGGTGTTGCTATGTGTTGGTATGGTGTTTTTGTATTTGTACATTTTCTTAATGAAATGTGAGGTCTGTTTACATATGGAAGTATCTGTGCTGTTTATGTGTTAATCACATTATTTCATCCAAATTAGGGAAAAATAAATAAGTGATATTGTGTTTTCTTTTCCAGCAGGGAAACTTTTTCACAATCTGACGGGGAGAAAAAAATAAAGACACAAAAAAAACACGGTTATAAAGTAGACCAGTTTTCCCTAATTTTCCCTATAAAATAATTTTTTACTATTTTCTATATATTCTATATTTTCCTTTATTTTTTTCTATATTATTTATATTATAAATGTGTGATAATTGAATGTTATTATATGGATTTTATATAGTTTCTATTATATTCTATTATATAATATTTAAATATAATAATATATATAATATGCTGTATAATTTTTACAGCAATAAATTTAATCATATGGGCTTTTATAATATAAAATTATTATAATTTTTATAATTAATTTAATCTTTAATTTTTTTATAATTTGTATTATTATATAATACACAATTCCAAGTAATAAATGATCAGGCTCACGCTGTAAGAGACATGAAGAAGACAGAATGAAATCGCTGCATGTTGGCGTTTATTGGCTTCACACGTCAAATCAGGTCAGTTCTGTGTTCATCACGTTTCTAAGCATCTTTACAGCAAATAATACCGTAACAAACAAAAGATGTTCAGATGTGAAGTTTCCGTTTGTGTCCTTCACGACAACCTCGTTTTAACACACAGGCTCAAACCTCTGTGTAAGACATCAGAAACCGGCTCAAATGTTTTCTCCAGGAGCAAATTGCACCTTTCACGGTTTAAAAATATACCACAGCTTTCAAGAGCAAAGAAGAAATCCATTGGCTATTAGCATTCGTGGCACACATGAGTCAGAGAGAGAGAAACTGAGCGAGAGTGGAGGGAGGAGGATTGATCTGGTGTTTCCAGACACACACACACACACACACACACACACGCACTCACTCACACTCACTCACACACACACACTCACTCACACTCACTCACACACACACACACACACACACACACACTCACTCACTCACTCATTCACTCACTCTCTCACTTACACACACACACACACACACACACACACACACACACACACACACACACACACACACAAACAAACTAAACTAAAAAACTAAACATAACTCTTACACCTAATTCATATGCAAATTATAATTTATATATAGTTTTAAATATGAATGTAAAGTTTGACTGTCATTTAAAATCATATGATTAATGACCTGTCGGCTCACAAAGATCAGAGCATTTCTAACAATCAGAGCATGTGTGATTTGATTTATACCTGTTGATTCCCGTCAGTGTTTAATATGAGCTTCTGTTCACGTTATTCACAAACCCTTCAGTTTCAGCTCTGATGTTGAAGACAGGAGTAAATAATGACAGAACGTTTGCTTTGTCTATGAAATATTCCTTTAATACACCCATGAGATCAGCAGCTGAAGTACAGCGAGAGCGTGATGGACCGAACCCTGGGAGCCACACAGGTCAAAGGTCAAGCGAGAGAGAGAGAGAGAGAGAGAGAGAGAGAGAGAGATCGTGTGTGTGTGTGTGTGTGTTAGATGATTGAATCAGTGTTTGCGCGCGTCTAGACGCTCAAAAGGTCACGAATGAAACCGAATGCTGCATTTCATCAGGGTTTCCACGTTCATTCCTGTTGTTTTGCTGTTCCTGCAGGGCATTGTGGGAAGGGAACGCAGATTAAAGGGATCGTTAGCCCCATGATTCATCATTTACTCGCCCGCAAGTCGTTCTAAACCTGCATGAAGTTTCGATACTTTGAAGAGTGTTGGGAACCAAACAGTTTTTATTTTTATGTTTGCATTTGAAGCACTTACAAATAAATAAAGTATATAAGAATATTTTCATATTTTTGTTTGGTTGGTTTCACCTAGTGTTATTTTAGTTTTTATTATAATTGTATTAATATTTTGTTTGTTTTTTGTTTCATGTTAATTTGACTTTCGAGTTAAGGTTTAATTAATTTTTATTTTTGAGTTAATAATTTTAGTGCTTCAACTTAAACTTGTTTCAGTTCATTGCCAAGGCAACATTTCTAATTTTCATTTAGTTTAAGTTTTTCAACTAATGTTTACATTTTATTTTATTTCAGCTTTATTTTAATTAACAGAAATGATACACAGAGGCAATATTTATGTTAAAGATTTATTACATTTTTATATTTTATATTTGTATTTAATTTATTTTTATTTTATGTTTTTTTTTCTTATCTTTATTTAATATGATTTTCTTATTTTATTTTTAGATTAATAGAATTTATTTTTTATTTAATTTTATTACATACAATTTTATTTCATTTTTTATTTTTTCTATTTATTTTCTATTGTATTTTAGTTTTTATTTCAACATTATTTTCTATGAACATTAGTTAAACGGAAAAGAGCAGAATTGCTCGTTTAATTCTACTGCAGTGTCGTCCACTCGGCCGTAATCACCTCTGTTAATTCTAACCATTGATCAAAACAAACATTTCATCAATTGTAATATTTTTAATAGACTTTGATTGGGAAATCCATCAGCCCAGAGGAGGTCCTTCATACACACGTGTGTGTGTGTGTGTGTGTGTGTGTAAGCAGAAGCCGTCTGTCTCGGTATGTTTGTCAGACAGATGTGTGAGGTGTGTGTGTGTGTGTGTTCACACAGTCAGCGAATCGATATCTCTTCATCTGCTCTAAAATCCTCACTATATTAGTATATAGATCCAGACTGAATCAGAATCAGTCGTTATCCTTTACACTCGAAACACAGGCCTAAATATTAGAGGTGTCACAATATATCACAATACAAAAATGCATCAATATGTATGGTGGATAGTTCAAAATGTGTGAGAAAAAATTCAAGTTTTAGTGTCAGTACTACATTAAACTACTATATATAATGTTGAATATAATGTATAATAATGCATATTAGTGTGTCCTGATAATGCCAAATGTCTGATGCTACCAGTAAAAAGTGGCCTATACATTATTTTTAATATATCTAGTCAGTGAAACATATTCATCTACAATAATTCTGTATTTTCATCTTCAGAATCATGAATATTGTTATTCTGGTGTCTCTATTGTTCATTGGGTTTCAGCACCAAGTCCAAGACTATTCATTTACACACACAATGTAATATCAAATTTAGCATTTTAATCAACAGGACGTTTTCTGTCAACCTTTTATCACATGTCTTGGAGTATCGCGATAATATGGTATCGTGAGTTCAATATCGTGATATGTATCGAATCGTGACATCGTTACACTCCTACTAAATATAGGATTTATGTATTTGAAATGCACATAAAACAGTATATCTGTGCTTCAGTGAAACAGGTCAGATGTCTTTCGTTTTGTTTTTGAAGTTGAATAATTGAGTTAGTTGAAGCTCAGATCACACTAGAGCTTCTGATTGAGACGAGACGGAGCCCGAGATGCTCTGGGTTTGATTCTGAGGAGTAAGTGCAGATGAAATGTGACTGTAATATCTAATATCCTCTGAACACTGATCTGAGAGCGGCATGAAAGCGAGCGCAGGCTTGACATTTTACCTTCGCAGGCGGATAACATCAACTCGACTCAGGGCTGTTTTTAGCTCCGCAAAGACTGAAGCAGGATAACAGCTTTATCATAATTACACAGAGACGAGACAGAGAGAGAGAGAGATAGAGAGAGAGAGAGAAAACGAGAGAGAGAGAGAAAACGAGAGAGAGAGAGAGCGAGAGAGAGAGAGAGAAAAAACGAGAGAGAGAAAACGAGAGAGAGAGAGAGAGAGAGAGAGAGAGAGATAGAACACGAGAGAAAGAGAGAGAGAGAGAGAGAAAACGAGAGAGAAAGAGAGATAAATTCAGCTGGAAAATTCCTGAAAGTCCTGAAAGTTTTTCTGTAACTAATCACAGAATCTTCAGCATCTGTTGAATTAGCAGCTCAAACTGGCTTTTGTTTTGATTTTAGTCTTTATTTGCAATCATTGACAGCATATTTAAGAAATATTTGCATGTATATACTGTATATATATTTACATATAATTTATATTATATGTAAATATACATATTTTATGTATAAATAACAAATTTTTCTTAAATATATGCATGCATGCATTATATATACAAAATAGTTATACACATATATTATGTAAATACAAACTTTTAATTTTGGAAGTGATTAATCGTTGCCCAGCACTAATTATTATACTTGAAAATAAATAGCAGCTGAATATACAAGTTTGGGCTCTGTTGTTAAATTTAACCTCTGATAATATAATGTACTTGTGATCCCTGTGTAATTACAGCATTAGTTGGGAGTGATTTTCAGTAGTTTTTAGTACCGATGCATCTCTAGTTTCACTCATCTCTGTCTGAGAGAGTGTTTTAGTGACTGTAATCATTAGCAGATTCACACATTCACACATTAACACC
The DNA here is from genome assembly GCA_021464565.1 of Rutilus rutilus. Taxonomy (NCBI): domain Eukaryota; kingdom Metazoa; phylum Chordata; class Actinopteri; order Cypriniformes; family Leuciscidae; genus Rutilus; species Rutilus rutilus. Next base: position 51,317,740 of record JAJAQA010000005.1, read on the forward strand.
TCAGATTCAGCAGGAGAAGATAATGATCCTCTCAGAGAGCTGAAACAAGCTTTGTGCTGCACTTATCGCCAGCGCTGTGATTATGAATATGTGTGTGTTCCTGCAGACGGAGGCGGTGAGAGCGATAAAGACACAGATATTGGCAATTATTTCGTAACTCATTGCATAATTCAGAGCTTTATACATCACAGATTGTTTCAAAAGCAGCTTCATGGTAATAAACAGAATCAATTATGCAAACTTCATCAAATATAAGATAACTTTAGACTCAGGTGTAAAGCAGCTCTACGTAAGATTGAAGAGTCATTTTCAGATCCATGTTGATTCAGTTCAGTTCAATAACTGTAAAATTTGTCACTGTAAAGCAGCTCTACAATTGAACTGTATGAATTGCATAAGTTTTTATTCATTTTTCTTTAATTTTAGTTATTATAGTACATCAAGATGAACTTAATTAAACGAGAAATTTGCCTGAAATAAATTCATTTATTTATTATTTATTTAATTAAAGTAGGGGTTTTATTATTAACTAATACTAAAACTTAAATATAAATAAATTAAACCTTAATAGCAATATTGAAAAAATAAGAATAATAATGAAATGACAAGTCTCCCTGTAGTCAATAAAGACATATTTAAATGTTTTTTTCATTGAAAAATAATTCTTCAGGCCTTAAAATATCTTGAATGTAACTTGACACCCTTGCCTCATTTAGTATGCGTGGTTCTATGAATATGCAAATTAGCCCCGCCTCTACTCACTCACTCAGCTCAGAGATCCACTGGTTGACGATCACACGTTGATCTGGGCTGCGTTTCCCAAAAGCATCGTAAGCCTAAGTAGATCGTAAAAACGATCGTACGACTGATCTTAATATTACGGTCTGTTTCCCAAAAACATCGTAACTTAAGTAGCACTTGAAAATCATCGTAGATCTACGAGTGCTCTGGAGTAATCGTAAATCCCTAAGTGCGTCGTAAGAAGACAGAGTTATGAGGTCACCTGCAGGACAACCGGCAGATTACACCTTTAACTTTATTCAAATGCAATGTGATTATAATATAAGGTTTTGATTGTACTTTGTTGTACGCTTTATTACTTTATTTTTATTTTATTTTTTTTGTTGTTAAATGAATGTATAAATAAAATAATTAAAAAGGTCAGAAAACAAAACAAAAAATAGAAATAATTTAATCTAATAATTTTAATAAAAATTAAACGAATGAACAAAAAAATAAATAAAAGATGTGATATGCTTCAAAGACTGGGAAAAATAGGAAAAAATCTGACAATGACTTGCTGATATGCACGAAAACCAGCCATGTACTGGGCATTTCTTGGTTGGCCATCATGTGGTCCCATGCCATCTTTGTCCTCCTCCTCCTCCACCACCTCTTCATCTTATTCCTCCCTGTTAAGTAAGGACACTCTCATATGCCCTGACAACAACTACAAACATTCTCAAACTGCTGAGGTGTTGTGGCTGCAGTTTGGACAACAGAAGATGGAGGCTGAGGCCTGGGAGGGTTGTTTGGAGGACTAGGAGATGGCAGATGAAACTGATGAAGGACCGGACTCAGGCTCATGCTGTGTTACCCCTACTCCTCCATGGATGTCAATACCACCACAAATGCCATCTGAAGCACTTGTGCCAAGCATTGACAAGGCCTTTTCTTCCTCTGCTGTGAGAAGGGAGGACTCATTGGGCACCACCTGTTTTATTAAATGTTGTCCTCTGCAGTGCCCTTTTCCTTTTAGCAAGGCTGGCAAAGTCCTGCCACTTCTTCCTTCTTCCCAGTCAGTTTTCTAGCAAAATCCCAGATTTTCAGTTTTTGTTTATTTGTATGACTTCCCTTAAAACTGCTGAAAATAATGTTTGTATAGCTCTAAAATGACATTAATCTCCTCTTAAAAAAAAAAAAGTATTTCTTTGATTTTTTTGGTTCAGCCATTTTGCTGGTGTAGGTTTGCTGGTAAACACTTGTAGGTTTGTGCTTTTGTAGATTATTGGCCTCGTAGAAAATGCACATCAGTTGAAAACAATTAGGTTAAACATTTCAAAATACAAGCGTGTGCTACAATTACGAGCCATTCTACAAGGTGACATTTCAGCACTTGACAAATGGACAGCGACTCTTAAGTAGCACGTAGAACGCGTTCTTGTTAAGTGCATTTTTGGGAAACGCGCGTGGAATTGCGGCGAGCGTTCGTAACCTTGCACGTAGAGAGCGCTCTTAAGAGCTAAGATACATCGTTATCGGGAAACTCAGCCCTGATTGGTTACAAGGTAGTTTGTGACGTCAGAAACACCAGCGATTTCAAAGCGTGTTTTTGAGACTGTCTTTGGTTCACTGCAGTTTTAAGGAGGAAAATACTCAGCAATTTATGAATTTACACATGCTTTGTCTTATAGCATATTAATAACACCACATAGACACATAAAAAACATTGAACGCTTGATTTTCACCACAGGGATTAACATGAAAACAAAAGATTTAGTTGAACACACGAGTGCAGATGTTTGACTGATGAAGCTCCGGCGCTTTGGGAGTTTCAGTGTTTTGGTGTCCAGATGCTGTTTTCTCTCTCTGACGTTGGTGTGTGTAAGTGAGAAGATGAAGCCTGTCTGTGTGTGTGTGTGTGTGTGTCAGTTATGTAATCAGATTACTTTTTCAAGTAACTAGTAAAGTAATGCATTACTTTTTCAATGTACAGCAAAATATCTAAGTTACTTTTTCACCTTTATTGACTGACAGCTGTCCTGTCCTCATGTTGAAAGAAATAAAGTGAGGTGCGCGCGTGTGTGTGTGTGTGTGTGTGCTGTGTAACCATGTTTATTTCAGTTCTAGACTAAATGTGAACATGCATTTACTCGTCTCACTTGCACGAAAACATTCAGTGTTCCTCTAAATTAATAAAAACAATAAAATGCACATCCATAATTATAATTAACTATATTAAAATACATAAATATACTTTATGTATTTAATCTCACTTTATTAACCAACGTCTTTGCTGCTGACCTTCAGTGATCTAATTCAACCATACTAATAAGCAAAAATGACTTTAGATTAGATTTAGAAATGAGTGTTGAACTCCTCCTGTCTCCTATTGTTCTTTAATCCAGAATAACAGAAGCTGAAAGGGTTAAATATGCATTTCCTTCATCCTGAGGATTATTCACTTCACTTTCGCTGTGAAAGGGCCTTTACATGTACCAAAAATATAACTTTTTTTGTTGTTATTAAAAAGCAAACAATCAAGCCCAGCCCAGGGGAGAAAAGGTAACGCAAAAGTAATGAAACGCATTACATTTCATAAAAAGTAACTAAGTAACTCAATTAGTTACTTTTTTGGGGGAGTAACGCAATATTGTAATGCATTACTTTTAAAAGTAACTTTCCCCAACACTGTGTGCAGGAGGGATCTTCGAGTCGATAGAAAGCGGCCCGTCTGGACCTGAAGAACTGGCCTTTAAATTCGCACTGAACACCATCAACAGGAACCGAACGCTTCTGCCCAACACGACGCTCACGTACGACATCCAGAGAATCAACGTCTTCGACAGTTTCGAGGCGTCCAGGAAAGGTGAGAGTTTTCCTCTCGAACGCTCCTGAAAACAGGCTCTTTTATCTTCCCAAACGTTGCCCTATTTTCCTGCGCTTTGTCACTTCAGACCCAGAGCTTCAGCTCTGGCCTCATTTGTAATTTTAATGACCTTTTTTCTCCGGCTGCTTTCAGACGCGACGGTTACGCTGGAATGGAAAGTGAAATTGGGCTCATTTAGAGAAATAGCATGTGAGGTGCTTTAGCTGTCAAAGAACATCCAGTTTAAAACTGAGACTGAGATGAAATGGACAAATAGAAGCAGCTCATTTGAATATGTGCATTAGTGACCTCGACTGCTGCGGAAAAACTGTGTTTTTACCATAAAATCTAATCTCTCAGACAGTATGTGGGAATAAATTCTGTCATCATGTCGTTCCAAATAAATAGATTTATGCTGATTTATACAGTCATGCTTTAAAGGGAACAAAAAAAAAAATCACTTCAGAATTATATGATCACTTTGTGTGAGAAAAAGAGCCAATATTAAAGAAAGTTCTGGTTTCTATACAATTTCAGCATATGAACTGCATCTGTCTATAAATGCACAGAAAATTATTTGGATAATAAAACACATCCGATGGCAGTAAACTTTAAAATACACACTTGCAAAATAAAGCTGCAAGACCTAACAAATTGTGTATTTACTTACACAAGAATGTACACATTTGTAAATAAAAATGTAAATAATAAATCAATAATTTAAACATTTGTAAATAATAATCATGAATGTGAATATTTTTATGTTAAAAAGAATGAAAATGTTTGTAAATAAAAATGTAAACATTTGTAAATAATAATCAAGAATGTATATATTTGTAAATAAAATGTAAATATTTGTTAAAAAAGTAAATATTTGTTAATAAACTCCAAAAAATGTGAACAGTAATCAAATATTTGTAAACAATAATCAAGAACATTAATATTTGTAGATAAAAATGTAATTTAATTGTAACTAAAACCAATAATGTACATATTTGTAAATAAAAATGTAAATATTTGTAAATAATAATAAAGGATGAAACAGAACTGAACATATATACAGGTGTTAATGATGGTGACTGATGAGTGCACAGCTGAATGTAATTAGTGTCCATGGCAACAGATGAGTGACGGATACAAAACATAACGAGTCCAAACTAATGTGAATGTGACACAAATCACGTAAATATTTGTAAATAAGAAATCATATATAAAATGTACATTTTTGTAAATCATAATCAAGAATGTAAGTATTTGTAAATAAAAATTTAAATATTTGTAAATCATAATCAAGAATGATGTGTAAATAAATATAAAATGTATATTTTTGCAAATAAAAACAAAAATGTAAGTAATAATGAAATCATGTACATTTTTGTAAATAATAATCAAATATCTAAATAAACAATCGTAAATAATAATCAAAAAAATTTTGAATTCTAAAAAAGGATCAAGAATGTAAATATTTGTAAATAAAATGTATATATTTGTAAATCATAATCAAACAAAAATGTAAATATTTGTAAATAAATCCCAAAATGTAAGTAATAATGAAATCATGTACATTTTTGTAAATAATAATTAAATATCTAAATAAACAATCGTAAATAATAATAAAAAATGTTCAGAATTCCAAATAACAATCAAGAATGTAAATATTTTCTGCGGGTCAGCGTTTGATTGGTCCTTTGTTCTTTTCTGCTGTCCAATCGGCAGCCTGCGAGCAGCTCTCCCTGGGCGTGGCTTCGATCTTTGGCCCCTCCCACAGCTCGTCAGCCAATGCGGTGCAGTCGATCTCGAACGCTCTCGGTGTTCCTCACATTCAGACCCGCTGGAAGCACCAGGTGTCGGATAACAGGGACTCTTATTATGTCAGTCTGTATCCCGACTTCTCCTCGCTCAGCCGGGCCATACTGGACCTCGTGCACTTCTTCAGGTGGAGGACCGTCACGGTGGTGTACGACGACAGCACAGGTGAGCACACACACACACACTCACACACACTCACACTCACACACTCAAACACATGCAGACACACACACACACACACTCACAGAGACTTCTTCAGGTGGAGGACCGTCACGGTGGTGTACGACAACAGCACAGGTGAGCACACACACACACACACACACACACACACACACACACACTCACACACACACACACACACTCACACACACTCACACACTCAAACACATGCAGACACACACACACACGCGCACACACACACACACACACTCACAGAGACTTCTTCAGGTGGAGGACCGTCACGGTGGTGTACGACGACAGCACAGGTGAACACACACTCACACTCACACATACACTCACACATACACTCACACACACACACACAGCACTTTAAATATTTGTACCTTAAAAAATAACTTTTGTCACTCTGCCAATGTTTAAAATGATTATTGAGGACAAAAATAGTTCAGATGTTACAGGACTCCTTCTCTTATGCAAATATGTAAATTTTAACCTAAAATCTCCATGTTAAGCAAATAAAAATAGAATAGTTCACAGACAGGTCCATTTGTCTACTGCCTAGTAGGTCATCTGGGTGTTTTATGCATATAGAAAATTAGCATAATGTGCAGTAATTGATTAGACTGATGAAAGCGTGTACAGTGTGAGTTCAGAGAGCAGGTGTGTGTGTGTGTGTGTGTGTGTGTGTGTGTGTGTGTGTGTGTACAGTGAGTTCAGAGAGCAGGTGTGTGTGTGTGTGTGTGTGTGTGTGTGTGTGTGTGTGTGTCTACAGTGTGAGTTCAGAGAGCAGGTGTGTGTGTGTGTGTGTGTGTGTGTGTGTGTGTGTGTGTGTGTGCAGTGTGAGTTCAGAGAGCAGGTGTGTGTGTGTATGTGTGTGTGTGTGTGTGTGTGTGTGTGTGTGTGTGTGTGTGTACAGTGTGAGTTCAGAGAGCAGGTGTGTGTGTGTGTGTGTGTGTGTGTGTGTGTGTGTGTGTGTGTGTGTGTGTGTGTGTGTGTGTGTGTGTGTGTGTGTGTGTGTGTGTGTGTGTGTGTGTGTGTGTGTGTGTACAGTGTGAGTTCAGAGAGCAGGTGCTGTTCGCTTTATTCCAGAAGAATAACGTTGATGATTATAATAAAGACTAAATAACCCACTCATTTGCATACAGTCGTATCAGATCTCACTCTCTCCCGCCGAACGCCTCATGAATCACACCGCAGCGTTTTCCTCATTAGTCTTTTCTAATTAATAGAAAGAATTTTATTACGTTCTCCGAGCGTTTTGCCTGTAATCCCGCAAATTGAATCAAACTGGGAGCCGGAATCATTTGTTTTAATTAGGCGTTCAGCGGCGGCTCCTGCTGTCGGCAAATCAAACGCCTGTAAACATGTTCAACGGCCACCGTGATGCTTGTGTGTGTGTGTGTGTGTGTGTGAGTGAGTGAGTGAGAGAGAGTGTGTATGAGTGTGTGTGTGTGAGTGAGTGTCTGAGAGAGAGTGTGTATGAGTGTGTGTGAGTGAGTGTCTGAGAAAGAGTGTGTATGAGTGTGTGTGTGTGAGTGAGTGTGTGTGTGTGTGTGTGTGAGTGAGTGAGTGTCTGAGAGAGAGTGTGTATGAGTGAGTGAGTGTCTGAGAGAGAGTGTGTATGAGTGTGTGTGTGAGTGAGTGAGTGAGTGTGTGTGTGTGTGAGTGAGTGAGTGTCTGAGAGAGAGTGTGTATGAGTGTGTGTGTGTGTGTGAGTGAGTGTGTGTGTGAGTGAGTGAGTGTCTGAGAGAGAGTGTGTATGAGTGTGTGTGTGTGTGAGTGAGTGAGTGTCTGAGAGAGAGTGTGTATGAGTGTGTGTGTGAGTGAGTGAGTGTCTGAGAGAGAGTGTGTATGAGAGAGAGTGTGTGTGTGTTTGAGTGTGTGTGTGAGTGAGTGAGTGTCTGAGAAAGAGTGTGTATGA
>JAJAQA010000005.1:51335238-51380238 GCA_021464565.1 Rutilus rutilus
CACACACACACCTCAAATACACACATAACTCAGCACATACACACACACACACCTCAAATACACACACACCTTAGCACATACACACACACACACACACACACACACCTCAAATACACACACACTTCAGCAAATACACACACACCTCAAATACACACATCTCAGCAAATACACACACCTCAAATACACACATCTCAGCAAATACACACACCTCAGCAAATACACACACACCTCAAATACACACACCTCAGCAAATACACACACTTCAGCAAATACACACACACCTCAAATACACACATCTCAGCAAATACACACACCTCAGCAAATACACACACACCTCAAATACACACACCTCAGCAAATACACACACCGCAAATACACACATCTCAGCAAATACACACATCTCAGCAAATACACACACCTCACCAAATACACACACCTCAAATACACATCTCAGCAAATACAAATTACCAGCAAATTACCCTTTGTGTTCTGACTGCAGGTGTGTGTGTGTGTGTGTGTGTGTGTGTGTGTGTGTGTGTGTGTGTGTCATTATCTCAGAGATAAATCACTCTTTGTGTTCTGACTGCAGGTGTGTGTGTGTGTGTGTGTGTGTGTGTGTGTGTGTGTGTGTGTGTGTGTGTGTGTGTGTGTGTCATTATCTCAGACATAAATTACCCTTTGTGTTCTGACTGCAGGTGTGTGTGTGTGTGTGTGTGTGTGTGTGTGTGTGTGTGTGTGTGTGTGTGTCATTATCTCAGACATAAATTACCCTTTGTGTTCTGACTGCAGGTGTGTGTGTGTGTGTGTGTGTGTGTGTGTGTGTGTCATTATCTCAGACATAAATTACCCTTTGTGTTCTGACTGCAGGTGTGTGTGTGTGTGTGTGTGTGTGTGTGTGTGTGTGTGTGTGTGTCATTATCTCAGACATAAATTACCCTTTGTGTTCTGACTGCAGGTGTGTGTGTGTGTGTGTGTGTGTGTGTGTGTGTGTGTGTGTGTGTGTGTGTGTGTGTGTGTGTGTGTGTGTGTGTGTGTGTGTCATTATCTCAGACATAAATTACCCTTTGTGTTCTGACTGCAGGTGTGTGTGTGTGTGTGTGTGTGTGTGTGTGCTTGTTTTTATTACTTTGTGGGGACCGCAACCTGACAGCACACTCACGGTGTGGGGCCCCAAAAACGGTGTGGGGCCATTTAGCTGGACCCCACAAGGATTATCACTGAAATGAATAGAAAACGCTTTGCTGATATGTCTAGTGCAGAAATCTGAGTTTGGCCCACAAGTGATGAAAAAAAAGAAATATGTGTTTAAGTGTGCTAAGATTTTGCTCAGTACTGCCCCCTTAAGTCGCTTAATGGTAGTGCACTCTAACACACTTACACACTATAAGCCAATGAAAGGCATGCTTGTTTGTCACGTGGGTCATTACCAAGACAACTACACAGCATACAGCTTTTGAAGTGACGTAAAGTGTCGTGATGGTGACGTTGAATGTCGTGCTGAGGACGTTGGATATCATGATGACGCATACAGGATAATTGGAGGTCGGAAGGTTCCACGAGGGAAAAATGTCTACGCGGGAATATTGAATATAACGTTAAGGTAATTTACCGAATGACAAGTTTGTGACACCTATGCCACAGGATATCAATAATGAAGAAAGCAATAACCTAGATTACAATAAGAAACGTAATAATGACCATAATGCCATAATGACCACTAGCTCAGCTAGCGTTATTATCTTAGTAACGTTAGCCACTAGCTAACATTTGCAGGGATGCAAACAGTGCACTTTTCGTCTGGGAGGGTCTGATTATAATTTCACAAAGTCATCTGAAGCCATTCCATAGCTTAATGTGAGGGACATAAGTCTATTTACACCATTAAATTAAAGTTTACGGAAACTCGTTTTCCCTCCCCCGCGGCTGTCAATCATTTTATCTTCAGTAACGTTATTCAGACAGCGTGCGCGCCTCTACAGCAGGATGCACGGTAAAACTCTCTCCAATATGATATAATTCACATTATAATGCTTGATCTGTAGATAAAAGGCTGTGGATTTGTTTAAAATTACTTTATTTTGTTGGAGTTTGTTGCCGTTTTTAAACGACTAACGTTAGCTACCGTGTGCATGTTAACGTTAGATCACACACATCACAATGACTATGAATCGGCATCAAACGCACAATAACTGTGAAGAAACAAATGATCAATAAACTGTTGAACAGATATACACTAGAATTTGTGCGCTCGACATTTCTTCGCTTTGTGCCGTGAACTTTTAAATGCGCACTTGCTGCACACGGTGACTCCATGATGTTGCTTTGAGCACCTCATTCTGCACACTTACTAGTACTGGCTTTCGTTAGCGACATTATTTAACTTATTAGCTGCTAGCTAGCCTTATGAACTTACTAGCCGCTAGCTTACATTTGAACGTATTAGCCTTGGCATTCGTTAGTGTTTTTATCTTATTAGCCGCTAGTTAGCGTTATTGTCTTACTAGCCGCAAGCTAGCATTATAACTAGCTTACTGTCTGCCTTCTAGTATTATTAGCTCACTATGTTACCTAGCTAGGGTCTAACATTATTAACTATGGAATTATTGAAAAAAATACTGCTCATAAAGACCTAGTTATTAATTGACCATGATCAGGCATTGGCATTAAATTTATTGTCTACTTGTCCTTCAGACAAGCAATGCTACTCTCCCCGTGTCACATATTAAAATATTTGTAATTTGTGATGGCTCAAAGGTCATTGGCCAGGGAATTAAGGCCATCTAGAAAAAAATAGCCAACTCAATTTCATGTCACAGCCCATAAAAACAAACACACACACACACATACTTGTGTTTGTTACTTTGTGAGGCCCCATGACTGGGACATCACTTGTGGGGTCCACCCTTTCTAGAAGAGGTACACTTCTTAAAAGATCAGAACACATTCATAAACACAGATCTCACTTGATAATCTGAAAATTAAGAACTTTTGCACAAGTGGGCTGTCACATGAAATTGGCAGTTTCTCTTAAAAGCACCAATTAAATTCAATGTGAAGTGAAATCACTTTTACAACATGGCACTTGACAGAATCTGCAAGTCACTAAAATGATTGTGCCAATATGTTTTGCAAAATTTTCTAAAGTAGAAAATCGTCATACCCTGTCAAAATCGTTACCTTTTGTCACAATATATACAACCTGGAAATTAAAATAAATGTAACCTAAATTTTGCCACCTGTATTTACACATTAAAATCTACACATCAAAATAAAATAGCATTTACAAAAATTCAGAACAATTATTTCAATTTAATTAGTGAAAATACCTGGTTTGGATAAGTGATCAGCCCCTTAGAGTAACCAATATAAAATTGCTCAGGTACAACCAGTCACTTTCCAGATCACACACCATGCAAATATATATATATATTTTTAATTTGTTCCGGACAAGTGGACAAACATTAATGTCAATCCCTGATTTTGCAGAGGTCTTTAAACAGTGGTACAGAAAAAAATATGTATTTAGAAAAACATTTGGATGATTTGAGGATGTTTTTTTCTGTGAGTCACATCAGATTAAATGGTACAACTGCGCAAAAAATCATATTTAACAATTTCTTTGTCAACAGGTTTGAAGTAATTGCCCTTGCGATGCAGATGCACAAGGTAAGTACAGTTCAAGTAGTAGCCATATCGAGTAGTTAAATGACAAAATACAGTATAATGTCTTTTTGTATTCTTTGAGTAACTTTACTTTGCTGAAAAAGTATTTTTATTCTTGTAAAATGGGCAACTCAACTTTTATGCATACACAATGCAGTGTTTCCCCTAGGTTTACAGCTTTTTTTGGAGAGAATAATCCTGTCAGACGCAGCACTGCTGTGAACTCGCATTCACGTTTAAACACAATTTAAAAAATTTATTATTCAATGCATTACTTCTATATAATTATATATTAAGTTGCTCAGGCGAGTGGTAAAATATTTAACCATGCACTTATATTAAAATCGCATAGCCTACATTTTAAATTAAAACTTAAAATTGACAAAAACAACTGACTCTCATGCCTTTTCTTTTGCATTTAAATATTAATACAATAAATCTTGCATGTCACAAAGAACTTGTTTTTCCACCTCCGCGAATAAGACGAGTGTTGTTCATTATGTCGCCTTGTATAGGTAAATTGTAGTTTTCCTTGCTTTACCCCGGTCTTAAAGTGAAAAAAGTAGTATTTAATTAAATACATTTATGGTGAGATTACTACATTTTATTTGATTAATCACACTTATGGTGAAATTACTACATTTTCAGGTCAATCTGTATTCATTTTGACCACAAAACATGTGTTGTCACTTTAATTCAGCGCGTGTAGCTCAGCAAAAATAGACTCGTTGCGGAAACGATCGCTGCACTGCTGTATACGCACCGCAACTGGAACGGATTGACGGACTGCAACCGCGTTGCGGTGCGTATACAGCAGTCCAGCGATCGTTTCCGCAACGAGTCTATTTTTGCTGAGCTACACGCGCTGAATTAAAGTGACAACACATGTTTTGTGGTCAAAATGAATACAGATTGACCTGAAAATGTAGTAATTTCACCATAAGTGTGATTAATTAAATAAAATGTAGTAATCTCACCATAAATGTATTTAATTAAATACTACTTTTTTCACTTTAAGACCGGGGTAAAGCAAGGAAAACTACAATTTACTTCAACAAGGGACATAATGAACAACACTCGTCTCTTTCTTCTTTGAAAGTTCTTTGTGACATGCAGGATTTATTGTATAAAGATTTATATTATGCAAAAGAAAGGGTATGAGTCTGCTGTTTTTGTCAATTTTAAGTTTTAATTTAAAATGTATGCGATAAGTACATGGTTAAATATTTTACCACTTGCTTGAGCAACTTAATATATAATTATATAGAAATAATGCATTGAATAATAGTTTGATTAAATTGTGTTTAAATGTGAATACTAATAGTAATATTTTTTTAAATAAATTTGCTGATAACTTCTGGATTTGAAATACAATGTGTTTGTGGGACAGCCGGATCAGTTACACACTGCAAACGCAGCTTATGTGAAAGCACTTTAGCGCGTGCTGCTCCTGCACCGCATACGCACTGCAACACGCACTGCACACGGAGTATGTGTGACTTGGAGCAGGAGAGCTACTCCGGCTGCTACTCGCAGTAGAGCGAGTGTTGCCATCTTCAGTTCAGCGACACATTTCCCGCCGTGCACTCTCTGTCCACTAGTGCTCATCTGTATGTGACGCAAGTGTTTGTTTGTTTGTGTGTGAGTGTGCGTGAGTGCGCACTCATTGGGATAATTGTAAACGCGCAAACACAGACAGAAAAGACATGCCATCGTTGAAATAAGATAAATAACATATTACTTAAGGGCTATTTAGTTTTTTTAATAAAATAACAAATTGTAATCTGGCGCTATAAAGAAAATCGAATCAAATTTGATGGGGCGGGGTGCCCCCCTTATAATGGTAGGGGAAACACTGCAATGGAGTTGCATAAAGTTCCTGGAATATCTAATTTGGTCTGACAGAGTTAATGTTGGACATGTGTTCCTAATATAATACAATGTTCACAAATTTAGTTTTTTTGGTGTATCACATGCAATTGTGTTAACAATTCGTTATAGCCTAAATAGTGCAATTACATTATTCGGCACAGGAAGTCAGTAGGAAGAGGTTGCGACTTAAGCCGGAAGGTGTAGCACTGCAACATGTGCGTAGTGCCACAGACAACACATGTTTTTTGGAGGCACGATACATAAATCCAATAAAAGGCAAGTTTAACATGAAATGTTTTACAAAATATTTGATTTACCACAATTCTGGATTATTTATGCAGACCTGCCAACCGTAGCGGATACGCATTTTGACTTCAAAGTACGCTGGTACGATTTGTCACTCTAAACTACGCAAAAACCTGGTGACGCCTCTGTGCACGTGCAGTCCTCAAATCAAGCTACAACAAAAGAAGAGTTCGACCAATCAAAGCGCTGGGTTCATTCCCCAAATAGCAAGCAGGGATGATTGACAGATGCGTAAGGCCTATCATTAAAAAGAGACTGAAAATCGACACCAATAAAGATTCTCGCTCGATCCCCCTTCCACTCCCGCGGCCGACGTCTGACTGATGTCATAAGCGAGGACAGTACAGTACGGTACTTCTGACTCCTGATTCTGAAGGTAAACGGCCTGGGGTGGATGTGGAAAGTTGATTGTTGAGTTAACTTAATCTTATGGATTCGATGATCACACAGATCGCATGGATTATCTTAAAGGACAACTCCAGTGAAAAATGAACCTAGGTGTAATTAACACATGGTTACCGAGTCACGAACGCCGTCGATAGGATAGCTGGTCGATAGGAGTTACGTTTGTGAAATCTAACGTAGCACGGTGTTCGTCGCTCGATTAGTCGAGACTGTTTTCCAAGATAGATCCTGCATGTAAAGGCGTAATGTACTGTCTTTATAAAGTATCTTCTTATTAAACTGTCTGTACACTTACAAAGTTCTCAATGCTTCGGTTTGCATGTAGGGACCCTCATTATGTTACCTCGTTAGTGTGAGGCTATTTTGAGCCTTGTCAGTGGTATTAACTAGCGATTTACTTTTACTTACTCTGTGCCCAATATACTACTGTTATGAGCTAATCTGTTTTTAAAGATAAAACTCTATACATTCGATTTTCATGAAAACCCATCGCGGGGAACGATCGACTCGGTAACCATGTGTTAATTACCCCTAGGTTAATTTTTCACTGGATTTGTCCTTTAAAATACTCCGTTAAGTTATTCATGGTCACTCAGAAAACAGGAAGACATCATTCAGTCATGCAAATAATAAAATGCTCAAGTAATGCTGAACTATAAATCTTGAAATCGCTATGGTTTAGTGATTATGAAAGTGCTGTGATTTGTGGATTAGCCTACCGATAAGCGCGAGTCTGGAGAAACAGGCGTTTATTTATTCATTCTCAGTGTTGAGAAACATGTTACGTTATTGTGTTAATTATGTTACATATATTTATTTTGTATGAAAACTAGCGTGTTAGTTACTTATGGATTAAAAAGTACCGTTGTCTCAGTGCTGCGCGAGCTCTCTCACAAACATGGACGCACGCACACAGAGAGAGAAGATCATTGTAAAATGAAAATTGACTGGCTAAGTTTAAATTTTCTTCTTGCTTGATTTTTTTGTCAAAAAGCATTTAGTATTATCCATCCCTGCTTTTAAAATTCGTTAAATGACGGACGTTTTACTGTTAACACAGCCCGGATTTGGAGCTTATAATTTATATTATTTTTAGAATAAGTGATTCGTTATGCTATTATTTGACTCCTGTCTATTCATTGTCAACTGTTTTCTATAAATATGTTTGTATTGGCTAACATTTATTCAGCTAATGCGTGTCCTGTTTAAAATGTGCAATGTTCAAATGCAAAGACAGCACGTCACAAATAGAAGCCCTTTTCCCTGTGGTATTTAGTATCATATTTGGATATGGGAAAATAAATTATCTAAATTATAATAAATCTTGTACACAATGTTGCTATGTTTTTATATTTTTCTATATATATTTTTCATTTTACTGTGTTCTAGGGGTTTCTTAATTTTAGACTAGTTGACCAGCACACATTATATGCAATGCAATTATATAATGCATGTGTGTCGTCGTCCAAACCGCCCATACAATCACCCGCCCCCCCTGGCGTCGGTACGCAAATTTTTTTTGCAAGGTTGGCAGGTATGTTTATGTATATTTTTGTACAATGAATTTAGATTGCCTTTACTGTCAATAACAGTGGTTATTGACAGTAAACGCTTGCATTCTTGCCACATCAGATCCGATATCTTTATGCATTTTTTGTTGATAGGTCGTGGTGTGTTTGCCCTGTCCCCATTTCAAAAAGGGGATTTTGTTGTGGAGTACAGAGGAGAAATGTTAGACTCTGCTGAATCCCAAGCCAGGAGGAAGAAGTATCATCCATCACAGGCAGTTTTTATGTTTGACTTCTACTGGCATGGCAAACAATGGTGGTAAGAATCTAGTCAGCATTCAAACAGGTTACTTTTTCAATAGCATACATGAATCCTTCAATAACAAGTTCACTTTTTCAAAACTCTGTAAAAACTCGTTATCGACCATATTATGTACCCAATTGAAAAAAATATGAATGGACAGTGTTAAAGGGGAACACCAACAAAATTCTTTAATTGGTCTATGTTCATAAATCACTTTAAGTCATAATTTGACTCTCTTATCAAGCAGCTCTCTTACCAAGGGAGATCAGAGCTGGTAGTATTGCTACATCAGCTGGAGACATGGACTATGTTCTGTCCAATGGGCTAAGATGGAACTTTGTGAAATAATGAGTAAATGTGTGAAATAACACAACCATGGCAGCACAATGGCTTTTGGGACACAACATTTATATTTTATGTGATAAATGTTGGTCGCATGGCTTATAGCTAACCTTTCTGACTTGTCTGCTAAAGACAGAAAAAAGCCAGCTTGCGGGCTTCATGCACATCCACAGTTGTTGCGTGCACGACAGATCTACCCGGGGAAACATTAGAGGGTTTTTTTTTTTCCATTCAGTCGGTTACCTTTGAACTTAATGGATCCTTCTCCCTCTCGCTGGTCTATGTGTTCCGGGACAGGGCTCCAGACTAACTTTTTTCACTAGGAGCGCTGTAGCCCCTGACTGAAAATTTTAGGAGCGCAAGCAGAAAATTTAGGGGCACACCTTAAATCAGCTTGCAATGCAATTATTAAAATTTCCCCCAAAATAACTGTAATACTGACAAATTCTTTAATAATAAATAGACTTAACATACAGAAATTACAGTGTGCAGTTTTATCTTAAGTTCACAGGCTCCAGACTAACATCTGACGGCAGCAGCATCGCAGACACTGAGCTGGGGCTGACAATAAAGCACTAAGCTTAATTTAGAGTGTAGATGAAATTAACTTTAATTATTATCATTCAAAATGTCTTTATTAATTAAAGGGGTGGCTTTTTTTCGAAGGCTTGATTGTGTTTATGGGGTTCACTGTAACATGTGTTCATGCTTCGTTTGTAAAAATTCACATTATTTTTCACATATTTAACCATTATTCTTCTCTGCTCTGTCCCTCCTTGTAAAAACGGTCGGATGATTTCCTGGTTCTATGAAGCCCCGCCCTCAAAAATGGGCTCAGATTGGTTAGCTGGCCCAGTGTGTTGTGATTCGCTACTACCACAACAACTCTTTTCAAAAGCAACATAAAATGGCCTTGCCCCCTTTATGTATTGTGGTCCCAGAGGAGGGCTTTATGTAAATATTGGGCTTAGTGATGTCAGCAAGCCCACAGGAATGTCGTGTAGTCTCTATCATCCGTTTCTGTAGTTCTTAGAAATTGATTTATTTAAAAGCAAATATCTCCCTTTGCTTTAAACTTTGAACGTTGTAACTTTGCAGATGTTGTTTATGCTCAAACAGCAACATTACACACTAACTAAAGTTAGAAAAGTGAAATCGTGTTTTACCACCCTTTTAAAAAAGCAAAACGAGTAAAAAAATGATATTAGGGAGTGAAAATAGCCAACAAGCATCCTACTGTTTACAATGGTATTTATTTTTTTAAACAAGTGTTTAAATAAGAGTTTTCCTACACAGGGTTCCAGACTGCGACCATTTTTTGAGAATGTGCGAGTTAAATTTGTGTGTGGTCGCATTTGTGCGAGTGCATTGGCATGTAGCCTACTAAGATAAATTCACGCATGAATTTTCCAGCATTGAACTTGTTTTAGCGCCCGCCAAAGTGAATTTTTGTCCCGCCAAAGTCTTATTTGATCGGTGAGTAATGTAGATGAACTGCCGCACTTGTGACAGGGCTTATGTTCAACTGAAAAAACAAGCAGAGAGAGAGGGAGAGCGAGCCCCGGTCGCGCGCACACTCTCTCTTCGGAGCCAGGCGAAGGTGTAAACAAGACTTCACCGTCTCCAAACTAAGCGCTGTCTTGCTCTCTCCCTCGCACATATTAATCAAAATAAATCGACACGGTGCTAAAAGGTCGGAGGACCAAAGTTTCATGTAGAGCATTCAGAGAAAGAGATTTGTGTCCGTTGTATGTAAACACCTTTTGGTATTTATCGCAGCAGGCAAAAGGTAGGCTATGATTCCCCTCTCCATCATGCACAACCGAAAAAGACTGCCAAATGTCTGATTTGAGGTTTCGTGATATTTTTTTTGTAGTAAATGTGCCTTTCTTTAGAGAAGTGCTTACATCTGAAGCGCTTAGGCCTATATCTGAAGCACTAGAGGTGCTCTTTTCCTCGTCCATGCTGTCTATTTTAAACTTGAAGCTTTCGAATTCGAACACGGAGCAGCAGGAAGAAACTGTCTCTAAACAAGTGTGCGTGAGATTAGCCCCCGCCCTACCCCAAACGACAACATCCAAGTTTAGGCTGCTTAAAACGTTTTTATTGCTGCCAAACAGAATCTCCCTCACAACTACAAATTATGTACGCTACTTTAATCATTTATATATTTTACTTTACACTAATATTTAATTTGCGGGAGTGCAGCGTAACATCCCCCCGCCCGCACCCGCAAGTGCACCTTTATCATCCCGCCCGCTCCCGCAATGACCTTTCAAAATTTGTCCCGCGCCGCTCTGTTTTGCATCGGGTCCCGCGGGTGCAGAACTCTAGTGTGAATTATGCTAAATAACATGTCCTGAATGCTGGAATAATCACACAACGTGCATGACACGTCCAATTTGCGAACTAATGACTCCTTTGAACAGATTCATTTTAATGAATGGTTAAAACAACTGATCTTTCCAACAGTGAACTTCTTTGAAAAGCATATGACTACATTTTTCCACACAGTGCTATCAAGAATCGATAAGAGAATTGTTCAAGAATCGGATCGATAAGCAGAATCATCAGTGGCATTATTATTAGAGATGCACCGATAACAATTTTCTAGGCCGATTCCGATGCCCGTGACTGGCAAGTTCGGGGGGCTGCGCTGTTATTGGTCCGAACTAATAAACGGTCCGTTAAGCATAATGAGTAGCGCATTTTCGTTCTGCTTTCATTTTGTTTGCATTCGCTGCTCGGCAACATTGTGGTCGCGTCAGCGCGACCTAAATAAATATCTTGTCGCACCGGGCCGGCAGGAAAAATGGACGCAAACTGCGAGCAATTGGTCACAGTCTAGAGTCCTGCGGGACCTTTGAATGTACAAAATAAGCACTGCTATCCATCCCACAAGAAATCCAGGATTTGATTCAACCACACACAAAAATCATGTGACCTTTATCTCAAGCTTATGTTTAGCTATAGAAAGGCCTTTATATTCTTTTAGGTCCTGTAAATTATTTGTATTTATCATTTGTTTTTGGCTTCTTTTAGCATTGATGCTGCTGTGGAAAATTCATCATTGGGGAGGCTGGTCAATGATGACCATGTTAATCCTAACTGCCGGATGAAAAAAATTGTTGCAGACGGAAAGCCACATCTAGTACTGTTTGCTTTACAAAACATAGAGAGAGAAGATGAACTCACATATGATTATGGAGGAAGTGATTGGCCTTGGAGGGTAAGGTATACTATATTAGAACATGTGGGTTAAAAAAAATGTTACTTAGCATTTTGTCATCTTTTCCATTGTAATATTACAACATGTAATAACTTTCCTAGCAGAGTTGGACAACTATTGGTTGCTTGAGCAATGATTAAAAAATTGACTGTAATCCATGTTTTAGGTTGATGAACACAGCAACCAGGTACTGATGGAAAGTTCCAACACAAGGGTACAAGACGTCATTGAGGTTTCCCCTTCAATTCTGAAGGTGAGTCGTCTTGTTTGGTGAACATGCCAATACACTTTCACCATTCAAGTGGGAAGCAGCAATCATATTCAAGGTTAATGTTGTGGCACAAGGTAGTTATTTGTATTTGCTTCAGAGTGTTTGTGTAGTTTGAAAAACACTTTCTCTAGTTCACCCTTGTGGGAACCATGTATGACATTTGGGCTAAAAACCTACTTTAAAATGTTACATTCCTATTCATTTTGTTCTTCTAATGTGGAAAAAATCCTTTTAATTGTTGGTGTCTCTTTTAGTATTGCCCAAAACAGAGTTCTTCCATCACTTGGTCACATGTTAGTGTATAAGTACATGTTTATACACACATAGACTGGTCTACCCTTGTGGGGTCCAAATATCAATTCTAGAAATTCTGAATTCTTATTGATTTTGTCATTGTAACAAGAAACATTCCTTTTAATTGGAGTTTCTTTTGGTAATGACAGATTTAATCCACCACTTGGTCATATGTTAGTGTATAAGTACATGTTTATACACACATAGACTGGTCTACCCTTGTGGGGTCCAAATATCAATATGGCTGCTAAAAGTCTTCTATATTTCTTATTTCCTATATATTTTGTCATTATAACAAGAAACATTCCTTTTAATTGGAGTTTCTTTTGGTAATGACAGATTTAATCCACCACTTGGTCATATGTTAGTGTATAAGTACATGTTTATACACACATAGACTGGTCTACCCTTGTGGGGTCCAAATATCAATATGGCGGATAAAAGTCTTCTAGAATGTTCAATCTTCTGTCCAAAATCAATGCATTGAATTCCATTGTCTTTTGATGATTAAACATCTGATTTTGCACATGAATTGGTCATGTGTGTTTTAATGAGTACAAACATATTGTTGTTCATGAGTTTACTGCTGTAGTGTTTGATTTCACAATTATTAAATGTAATTCATGTTACAGGTTGATGGTGGGCATTCTACCCATGTGGCCTTTGAACACAGCAACAAGGAAAGTTCCAACACAAGGGTACAAGACGGCATTGAGGTTTCCCCTTCAATTCTGAAGGTGAGTCGTCTTGTTTGGTGAACATGCCAATACACTTTCACCATTCAAAAGGGAAGCAGCAATCATATTCAAGGTTAATGTTACTTCTCTTGTCCAGTAGCACAAGGTAGTTATTTGTATTTGCTTCAGAGTGTTTGTGTAGTTTGAAAAACACTTTCTCTAGTTCACCCTTGTGGGAACCATGTATGACATTTGGGCTAAAAACCTACTTTAAAATGTTACATTCCTATTCATTTTGTTCTTCTAATGTGGAAAAAATCCTTTTAATTGTTGGTGTCTCTTTTAGTATTGCCCAAAACAGAGTTCTTCCATCACTTGGTCACATGTTAGTGTATGAGTACATGTTTATACACACATAGACTGGTCTACCCTTGTGGGGTCCAAATATCAATTCTAGAAATTCTGAATTCTTATTGATTTTGTCATTGTAACAAGAAACATTCCTTTTAATTGGAGTTTCTATTGGTAAAGACAGATTTAATCCACCACTTGGTCATATGTTAGTGTATAAGTACATGTTTATACACACATAGACTGGTCTACCCTTGTGGGGTCCAAATATCAATATGGCTGCTAAAAGTCTTCTAGAATGTTCAATCTTCTGTCCAAAATCAATGCATTGAATTTCATTGTCTTTTGATGATTAAACATCTGATTTTGCACATGAATTGGTCATGTGTCTTTTAATGAGTACAAACATGTTGTTCATGAGTTTACTGCTGTAGTGTTTGATTTCACAATTATTAAATGTAATTCATGTTACAGGTTGATGGTGGGCATTCTACCCATGTGGCCTTTGAACACAGCAACAAGGAAAGTTCCAACACAAGGGTACAAGACGGCATTGAGGTTTCCCCTTCAATTCTGAAGGTGAGTCGTCTTGTTTGGTGAACATGCCAATACACTTTCACCATTCAAGTGGGAAGCAGCAATCATATTCCAGGTTAATGTTACTTCTCTTGTCCAGTGGCACAAGGTAGTTATTTGTATTTGCTTCAGAGTGTTTGTGTAGTTTGAAAAACACTTTCTCTAGTTCACCCTTGTGGGAACCATGTATGACATTTGGGCTAAAAACCTACTTTAAAATGTTACATTCCTATTCATTTTGTTCTTCTAATGTGGAAAAAATCCTTTTAATTGTTGGTGTCTCTTTTAGTATTGCCCAAAACAGAGTTCTTCCACCACTTGGTCACATGTTAGTGTATAAATACATGTTTATACACACATAGACTGGTCTACCCTTGTGGGGTCCAAATATCAATTCTAGAAATTCTGAATTCTTACTGATTTTGTCATTGTAACAAGAAACATTCCTTTTAATTGGAGTTTCTATTGGTAAAGACAGATTTAATCCACCACTTGGTCATATGTTAGTGTATAAGCACATGTTTATACACACATAGACTGGTCTACCCTTGTGGGGTCCAAATATCAATATGGCTGCTAAAAGTCTTCTAGAATGTTCAATCTTCTGTCCAAAATCAATGCATTGAATTCCATTGTCTTTTGATGATTAAACATCTGATTTTGCACATGAATTGGTCATGTGTGTTTTAATGAGTACAAACATATTGTTGTTCATGAGTTTACTGCTGTAGTGTTTGATTTCACAATTATTAAATGTAATTCATGTTACAGGTTGATGGTGGGCATTCTACCCATGTGGCCTTTGAACACAGCAACAAGGAAAGTTCCAACACAAGGGTACAAGACGTCATTGAGGTTTCCCCTTCAATTCTGAAGGTGAGTCGTCTTGTTTGGTGAACATGCCAATACACTTTCACCATTCAAGTGGGAAGCAGCAATCATATTCCAGGTTAATGTTACTTCTCTTGTCCAGTGGCACAAGGTAGTTATTTGTATTTGCTTCAGAGTGTTTGTGTAGTTTGAAAAACACTTTCTCTAGTTCACCCTTGTGGGAACCATGTATGACATTTGGGCTAAAAACCTACTTTAAAATGTTACATTCCTATTCATTTTGTTCTTCTAATGTGGAAAAAATCCTTTTAATTGTTGGTGTCTCTTTTAGTATTGCCCAAAACAGAGTTCTTCCATCACTTGGTCACATGTTAGTGTATAAGTACATGTTTATACACACATAGACTGGTCTACCCTTGTGGGGTCCAAATATCAATTCTAGAAATTCTGAATTCTTATTGATTTTGTCATTGTAACAAGAAACATTCCTTTTAATTGGAGTTTCTATTGGTAAAGACAGATTTAATCCACCACTTGGTCATATGTTAGTGTATAAGTACATGTTTATACACACATAGACTGGTCTACCCTTGTGGGGTCCAAATATCAATATGGCTGCTAAAAGTCTTCTAGAATGTTCAATCTTCTGTCCAAAATCAATGCATTGAATTTCATTGTCTTTTGATGATTAAACATCTGATTTTGCACATGAATTGGTCATGTGTCTTTTAATGAGTACAAACATGTTGTTCATGAGTTTACTGCTGTAGTGTTTGATTTCACAATTATTAAATGTAATTCATGTTACAGGTTGATGGTGGGCATTCTACCCATGTGGCCTTTGAACACAGCAACAAGGAAAGTTCCAACACAAGGGTACAAGACGTCATTGAGGTTTCCCCTTCAATTCTGAAGGTGAGTCGTCTTGTTTGGTGAACATGCCAATACACTTTCACCATTCAAGTGGGAAGCAGCAATCATATTCCAGGTTAATGTTACTTCTCTTGTCCAGTGGCACAAGGTAGTTATTTGTATTTGCTTCAGAGTGTTTGTGTAGTTTGAAAAACACTTTCTCTAGTTCACCCTTGTGGGAACCATGTATGACATTTGGGCTAAAAACCTACTTTAAAATGTTACATTCCTATTCATTTTGTTCTTCTAATGTGGAAAAAATCCTTTTAATTGTTGGTGTCTCTTTTAGTATTGCCCAAAACAGAGTTCTTCCATCACTTGGTCACATGTTAGTGTATAAATACATGTTTATACACACATAGACTGGTCTACCCTTGTGGGGTCCAAATATCAATTCTAGAAATTCTGAATTCTTACTGATTTTGTCATTGTAACAAGAAACATTCCTTTTAATTGGAGTTTCTATTGGTAAAGACAGATTTAATCCACCACTTGGTCATATGTTAGTGTATAAGCACATGTTTATACACACATAGACTGGTCTACCCTTGTGGGGTCCAAATATCAATATGGCTGCTAAAAGTCTTCTAGAATGTTCAATCTTCTGTCCAAAATCAATGCATTGAATTCCATTGTCTTTTGATGATTAAACATCTGATTTTGCACATGAATTGGTCATGTGTGTTTTAATGAGTACAAACATATTGTTGTTCATGAGTTTACTGCTGTAGTGTTTGATTTCACAATTATTAAATGTAATTCATGTTACAGGTTGATGGTGGGCATTCTACCCATGTGGCCTTTGAACACAGCAACAAGGAAAGTTCCAACACAAGGGTACAAGATGGCATTGAGGTTTCCCCTTCAATTCTGAAGGTGAGTCGTCTTGTTTGGTGAACATGCCAATACACTTTCACCATTCAAGTGGGAAGCAGCAATCATATTCAAGGTTAATGTTGTGGCACAAGGTAGTTATTTGTATTTGCTTCAGAGTGTTTGTGTAGTTTGAAAAACACTTTCTCTAGTTCACCCTTGTGGGAACCATGTATGACATTTGGGCTAAAAACCTACTTTAAAATGTTACATTCCTATTCATTTTGTTCTTCTAATGTGGAAAAAATCCTTTTAATTGTTGTCTCTTTTAGTATTGCCCAAAACAGAGTTCTTCCATCACTTGGTCACATGTTAGTGTATAAGTACATGTTTATACACACATAGACTGGTCTACCCTTGTGGGGTCCAAATATCAATTCTAGAAATTCTGAATTCTTATTGATTTTGTCATTGTAACAAGAAACATTCCTTTTAATTGGAGTTTCTTTTGGTAATGACAGATTTAATCCACCACTTGGTCATATGTTAGTGTATAAGTACATGTTTATACACACATAGACTGGTCTACCCTTGTGGGGTCCAAATATCAATATGGCTGATAAAAGTCTTCTATATTTCTTATTTCCTATATATTTTGTCATTATAACAAGAAACATTCCTTTTAATTGGAGTTTCTTTTGGTAATGACAGATTTAATCCACCACTTGGTCATATGTTAGTGTATAAGTACATGTTTATACACACATAGACTGGTCTACCCTTGTGGGGTCCAAATATCAATATGGCGGATAAAAGTCTTCTAGAATGTTCAATCTTCTGTCCAAAATCAATGCATTGAATTCCATTGTCTTTTGATGATTAAACATCTGATTTTGCACATGAATTGGTCATGTGTGTTTTAATGAGTACAAACATATTGTTGTTCATGAGTTTACTGCTGTAGTGTTTGATTTCACAATTATTAAATGTAATTTATGTTACAGGTTGATGGTGGGCATTCTACCCATGTGGCCTTTGAACACAGCAACAAGGAAAGTTCCAACACAAGGGTACAAGACGGCATTGAGGTTTCCCCTTCAATTCTGAAGGTGAGTCGTCTTGTTTGGTGAACATGCCAATACACTTTCACCATTCAAGTGGGAAGCAGCAATCATATTCCAGGTTAATGTTACTTCTCTTGTCCAGTGGCACAAGGTAGTTATTTGTATTTGCTTCAGAGTGTTTGTGTAGTTTGAAAAACACTTTCTCTAGTTCACCCTTGTGGGAACCATGTATGACATTTGGGCTAAAAACCTACTTTAAAATGTTACATTCCTATTCATTTTGTTCTTCTAATGTGGAAAAAATCCTTTTAATTGTTGGTGTCTCTTTTAGTATTGCCCAAAACAGAGTTCTTCCATCACTTGGTCACATGTTAGTGTATAAGTACATGTTTATACACACATAGACTGGTCTACCCTTGTGGGGTCCAAATATCAATTCTAGAAATTCTGAATTCTTATTGATTTTGTCATTGTAACAAGAAACATTCCTTTTAATTGGAGTTTCTATTGGTAAAGACAGATTTAATCCACCACTTGGTCATATGTTAGTGTATAAGTACATGTTTATACACACATAGACTGGTCTACCCTTGTGGGGTCCAAATATCAATTCTAGAAATTCTGAATTCTTATTGATTTTGTCATTGTAACAAGAAACATTCCTTTTAATTGGAGTTTCTATTGGTAAAGACAGATTTAATCCACCACTTGGTCATATGTTAGTGTATAAGCACATGTTTATACACACATAGACTGGTCTACCCTTGTGGGGTCCAAATATCAATATGGCTGCTAAAAGTCTTCTAGAATGTTCAATCTTCTGTCCAAAATCAATGCATTGAATTTCATTGTCTTTTGATGATTAAACATCTGATTTTGCACATGAATTGGTCATGTGTCTTTTAATGAGTACAAACATGTTGTTCATGAGTTTACTGCTGTAGTGTTTGATTTCACAATTATTAAATGTAATTCATGTTACAGGTTGATGGTGGGCATTCTACCCATGTGGCCTTTGAACACAGCAACAAGGAAAGTTCCAACACAAGGGTACAAGACGTCATTGAGGTTTCCCCTTCAATTCTGAAGGTGAGTCGTCTTGTTTGGTGAACATGCCAATACACTTTCACCATTCAAGTGGGAAGCAGCAATCATATTCCAGGTTAATGTTACTTCTCTTGTCCAGTGGCACAAGGTAGTTATTTGTATTTGCTTCAGAGTGTTTGTGTAGTTTGAAAAACACTTTCTCTAGTTCACCCTTGTGGGAACCATGTATGACATTTGGGCTAAAAACCTACTTTAAAATGTTACATTCCTATTCATTTTGTTCTTCTAATGTGGAAAAAATCCTTTTAATTGTTGGTGTCTCTTTTAGTATTGCCCAAAACAGAGTTCTTCCATCACTTGGTCACATGTTAGTGTATAAATACATGTTTATACACACATAGACTGGTCTACCCTTGTGGGGTCCAAATATCAATTCTAGAAATTCTGAATTCTTACTGATTTTGTCATTGTAACCTGAAACATTCCTTTTAATTGGAGTTTCTTTTGGTAAAGACAGATTTAATCCACCACTTGGTCATATGTTAGTGTATAAGCACATGTTTATACACACATAGACTGGTCTACCCTTGTGGGGTCCAAATATCAATATGGCTGCTAAAAGTCTTCTAGAATGTTCAATCTTCTGTCCAAAATCAATGCATTGAATTCCATTGTCTTTTGATGATTAAACATCTGATTTTGCACATGAATTGGTCATGTGTGTTTTAATGAGTACAAACATATTGTTGTTCATGAGTTTACTGCTGTAGTGTTTGACTTCACAATTATTAAATGTAATTCATGTTACAGGTTGATGGTGGGCATTCTACCCATGTGGCCTTTGAACACAGCAACAAGGAAAGTTCCAACACAAGGGTACAAGACGTCATTGAGGTTTCCCCTTCAATTCTGAAGGTGAGTCGTCTTGTTTGGTGAACATGCCAATACACTTTCACCATTCAAGTGGGAAGCAGCAATCATATTCCAGGTTAATGTTACTTCTCTTGTCCAGTAGCACAAGGTAGTTATTTGTATTTGCTTCAGAGTGTTTGTGTAGTTTGAAAAAACACTTTCTCTAGTTCACCCTTGTGGGAACCATGTATGACATTTGGGCTAAAAACCTACTTTAAAATGTTACATTCCTATTCATTTTGTTCTTCTAATGTGGAAAAAATCCTTTTAATTGTTGGTGTCTCTTTTAGTATTGCCCAAAACAGAGTTCTTCCATCACTTGGTCACATGTTAGTGTATAAATACATGTTTATACACACATAGACTGGTCTACCCTTGTGGGGTCCAAATATCAATTCTAGAAATTCTGAATTCTTACTGATTTTGTCATTGTAACCTGAAACATTCCTTTTAATTGGAGTTTCTTTTGGTAAAGACAGATTTAATCCACCACTTGGTCATATGTTAGTGTATAAGCACATGTTTATACACACATAGACTGGTCTACCCTTGTGGGGTCCAAATATCAATATGGCTGCTAAAAGTCTTCTAGAATGTTCAATCTTCTGTCCAAAATCAATGCATTGAATTCCATTGTCTTTTGATGATTAAACATCTGATTTTGCACATGAATTGGTCATGTGTGTTTTAATGAGTACAAACATATTGTTGTTCATGAGTTTACTGCTGTAGTGTTTGATTTCACAATTATTAAATGTAATTCATGTTACAGGTTGATGGTGGGCATTCTACCCATGTGGCCTTTGAACACAGCAACAAGGAAAGTTCCAACACAAGGGTACAAGACGTCATTGAGGTTTCCCCTTCAATTCTGAAGGTGAGTCGTCTTGTTTGGTGAACATGCCAATACACTTTCACCATTCAAGTGGGAAGCAGCAATCATATTCCAGGTTAATGTTACTTCTCTTGTCCAGTGGCACAAGGTAGTTATTTGTATTTGCTTCAGAGTGTTTGTGTAGTTTGAAAAACACTTTCTCTAGTTCACCCTTGTGGGAACCATGTATGACATTTGGGCTAAAAACCTACTTTAAAATGTTACATTCCTATTCATTTTGTTCTTCTAATGTGGAAAAAATCCTTTTAATTGTTGGTGTCTCTTTTAGTATTGCCCAAAACAGAGTTCTTCCACCACTTGGTCACATGTTAGTGTATAAGTACATGTTTATACACACATAGACTGGTCTACCCTTGTGGGGTCCAAATATCAATTCTAGAAATTCTGAATTCTTATTGATTTTGTCATTGTAACAAGAAACATTCCTTTTAATTGGAGTTTCTTTTGGTAAAGACAGATTTAATCCACCACTTGGTCATATGTTAGTGTATAAGTACATGTTTATACACACATAGACTGGTCTACCCTTGTGGGGTCCAAATATCAGTATGGCTGCTAAAAGTCTTCTAGAATGTTCAATCTTCTGTCCAAAATCAATGCATTGAATTCCATTGTCTTTTGATGATTAAACATCTGATTTTGCACATGAATTGGTCATGTGTGTTTTAATGAGTATAAACATATTGTTGTTCATGAGTTTACTGCTGTAGTGTTTGATTTCACAATTATTAAATGTAATTCATGTTACAGGTTGATGGTGGGCATTCTACCCATGTGGCCTTTGAACACAGCAACAAGGAAAGTTCCAACACAAGGGTACAAGATGGCATTGAGGTTTCCCCTTCAATTCTGAAGGTGAGTCGTCTTGTTTGGTGAACATGCCAATACACTTTCACCATTCAAGTGGGAAGCAGCAATCATATTCCAGGTTAATGTTACTTCTCTTGTCCAGTGGCACAAGGTAGTTATTTGTATTTGCTTCAGAGTGTTTGTGTAGTTTGAAAAACACTTTCTCTAGTTCACCCTTGTGGGAACCATGTATGACATTTGGGCTAAAAACCTACTTTAAAATGTTACATTCCTATTCATTTTGTTCTTCTAATGTGGAAAAAATCCTTTTAATTGTTGGTGTCTCTTTTAGTATTGCCCAAAACAGAGTTCTTCCACCACTTGGTCACATGTTAGTGTATAAGTACATGTTTATACACACATAGACTGGTCTACCCTTGTGGGGTCCAAATATCAATTCTAGAAATTCTGAATTCTTATTGATTTTGTCATTGTAACAAGAAACATTCCTTTTAATTGGAGTTTCTATTGGTAAAGACAGATTTAATCCACCACTTGGTCATATGTTAGTGTATAAGTACATGTTTATACACACATAGACTGGTCTACCCTTGTGGGGTCCAAATATCAATTCTAGAAATTCTGAATTCTTATTGATTTTGTCATTGTAACAAGAAACATTCCTTTTAATTGGAGTTTCTTTTGGTAAAGACAGATTTAATCCACCACTTGGTCATATGTTAGTGTATAAGCACATGTTTATACACACATAGACTGGTCTACCCTTGTGGGGTCCAAATATCAATATGGCTGCTAAAAGTCTTCTAGAATGTTCAATCTTCTGTCCAAAATCAATGCATTGAATTTCATTGTCTTTTGATGATTAAACATCTGATTTTGCACATGAATTGGTAATGTTTGTTTTAATGAGTACAAACATATTGTTGTTCATGAGTTTACTGCTGTAGTGTTTGATTTCACAATTATTAAATGTAATTCATGTTACAGGTTGATGGTGGGCATTCTACCCATGTGGCCTTTGAACACAGCAACAAGGAAAGTTCCAACACAAGGGTACAAGACGTCATTGAGGTTTCCCCTTCAATTCTGAAGGTGAGTTGTCTTGTTTGGTGAACATGCCAATACACTTTCACCATTCAAAAGGGAAGCAGCAATCATATTCCAGGTTAATGTTTCTTCTCTTGTCCAGTAGCACAAGGTAGTTATTTGTATTTGCTTCAGAGTGTTTGTGTAGTTTGAAAAACACTTTCTCTAGTTCACCCTTGTGGGAACCATGTATGACATTTGGGCTAAAAACCTAGGTTTTTCTTCAATTCTGAAGGTGAGTCTCAGGGCTCTACACTAACCTTTTCCGCTACTAACTTTTTTAATTACTGGCTCAAAAACATGATTTGGTGTCACAAATGTTTTCGCTGTGCGCCTATGACCTAACTTCAAATCCCATGAATGTCATTGCTGGTTGTTACTGACAGCATAGGGGATTTTCTATTAAGATAGTTATGGTGATTTATATTATTTTTGTGATTTTTATTTTTGTGATTCTTTTTTTTATTATTATTATTTTTTCATCTATAATTATGTCAGTTTTTCAATAATAATCAGATCTTTATTTTTGAGCATTAGAATAATCATCAATGTATAGGTTTATGACCATTTTACAAGTTCTCTTTTTTTAAACAATTTGTTATTGCATTTCTATATTCATACAGGTTACAAAGAAACCAATGAATTCCTTAGTTGAGTACACAGACTCTGATGAAGTCAGCTCTGGACAATATTTTTCTTTTCCACAACCTGATACCGTTTCAGATTTACCATCTAGCAGCATACAGGTTGGTTCTTTCTGATTTGCATTAACTGATTCATTAATCTGTTTTTTTTTTTTTTTCATTACAAAACTGCACTTTCAGTAGATGTCATCCTGTTTATAATTTGTTTCTCCTTTATAGCATCTCATTAGTAAAAGTACTGTGGAAGGAGAACATGTGCCGCAGCATTTTTACAGATAGCTGTTCTATTTATAGGCACCACCTATTGCATGTTTGGTCCCTATTTAAAATTACTCTCCGTCAGTCAAGTCCAATGTTTTTATGTGGTGAAACTGTGTGAACATGCCATTTACAAAACGCCTGCCTCTTTGACAGCTTTGCTCTGTCAAGTACATTTTAAACAAATACGTGCTCTAGCTCTATATTTTTATTTGTAAATTATTCATGAATTCACCAAACAGTTTTATTTATCAGCCACTGACCTGTTGTAGTGTTTTGTAAGAAAATGGTACAATTATTCCACAGAATCTGTGAAATTTTAACATTTCATTAATTGTTTTTAAGATGGAGGAGACTCTTAATTGGTCTGAAGAGCTTTTTGACAGTCCAGATGAAGAAAATATTCAAATGAATGTGCCACAATTTAAGCGGACAAGAAAAAGTTTTGACTCAAGTACAGATGAGGAGGAAGAAAACGTTGTACATAAAATTTTGCCAAGACTTAGGAAGTCCAGAAGCATTTTGGTAAGCTCCCATAGTGCAAGGCATGATGTGCAAGAATGTGTGTTCCTTGATAAGTAGTGTTGTTTCTGAAAATTTACACTGTTACTATGAAATGTTTTATAAATATGCATTACCCATGATCAGTGCAACAAATTGCATCAATGAGTAGGTTAATTATTTTTGCCAGTAAATCCTTAAATGGCAAGTAAACAAGCCTTTTTATTCTGCCAATACTCAGGGCTTGAAACAAGGGGCTCTATCTTGCAACCGGCGCAGTGCAGCACAAAGCCCGACACAAGCTGTGTTTGCTAGTATAAGATCAATGCAGTTGTCAATTTCCCATCAAGCGCTCACGTCATTAAAATAGCAACTCGCCCTGCGCTAATTTTTGCGCTCATGGGCATGCTGGTCTTACTGGGAGTTGTGTTCAGGATAATCCTTGGCATATTGCTATCTTAATACATCGGAAAGTGATCGCGCCATTGACCCACAAAAACCTGGTCTAAAGTCAGTAAGCGCACATTCTAGTATTATTTTAACAGCACATCAGTGAAATGCGTCTCTAGGAGAAAACATTGTTTTGTTAAGAACAAAAAAAACAAAACAAAAAAAGAACTGTTCTTTTTTTACATCGATGTAAGCTAGGGGATTCGTTTTGCCTTTATGGTGAAAACACTTGAACTGTTACTTCATTATAGAATAAACGAAACCAAGGACAACAAAAACATTCTTGTGTTTCTGTTTTTATTTTGAATTCGTAAAGTGGTGTTGGCCTTCTACCAACTCGGTTTCACAGGCGGAGAAGACAACGGGTCATCCAAATCTTTCCTGACTGCTTAGCAAATCCGCCATCATAATAGCAATGTGCCATGGTACAAACGGGCCTGGCTCTTAAAGGGAATGAAAAGCTCTTAAAGACGACACTCTGATTGGATTATTGCATGTTACGCCCAAACCACAACTAATTATTATTTATGCAACAGAGTACAACCCTTTTAGACCACTCTTTTCCACCATCAAACTAGCAAAAGTGGATTTGGACACACTCAAATGTGTACTGTGCTAAGCTGTGCGCTTATATTGTTAAAATAGGGTCCAAGGTCTCTCAAAACAATGAAGCCATTGAGTAGCTTAACTTAGCCAGTTACTATGAACACAATTGTAATACATTCCTATTGTTTAAGACCCACGTGATTTTTTTTTATTTCAATCAAGAGAGATATATCAAAAGCGAATTCTTACTCAAATGCATTTTTTTGTACAAAATTAAGAAATGTAGACTTACAAGAACTAAAATAATAGACATCAGAGACGAGAATGCGCATGATAATATAAGGTATTCTTACATAATTATATTTGCATTCTGTGACTTTTTTGTGAACAACAACAACAGGCTTCAGCCATATTAAAAATGGAAAACAATTCTAACCAATAATATTTAGATTTATACATTATCAGTGTAGTCATCTGTGTAGCTATAATTAAGCTATTCCTGTTGTATTGGAAAAACCTAGTTGTTTGTTGTGTAGCTTATTTGTTATGTTTTTTATAGGTTAATCAGAAGATTTCTGCTGGATCTGAAAAATTAAGCGAATCAAGCCAGGACAGTGGAGAAGAATATGTTCCATCCACAAGTGGGGATAGTACGGATAGTAACGTGAGCAAAGAACTATCATTAAAAAGTCAAGCTGATGCAACAGTACTTCCATGCAAGCGCAAATTCAAGACACCTCTTGCTAAATTCCAGGACAATGACAGAATTGCTGCTATAACACAAAGCCAACATAATGCTCCTGACAGCACCACATCAGGTAAATCAGTACTTGTTCCTGCTGTCGTCAGAACGAGTAATGGAGCTCGAATGTACAACAAGCGACAGTACTGCCTATATTGTAGATCAGCGGTCCAAAAAATATCTAGGCACTTGGAGCGTGTTCACTTAAAAGAGATAGAGGTTTCAAGAGCATTGAGTTTTCCAAAGGGATCCCATCAAAGGAAATTGCAGCTTGAATTTCTGAGAAACAAAGGAAACTTTGCACATAATGCTGAAGTTATAAAAACAGGGTCTGGAATTCTTGTTCCATTCAAACAACCAAAAAATAAGTGTGAAGGTCAAGACTTTATTCATTGTGTGTACTGTCAAGGGTTGTTTATGAAAAGAGTGCTTTGGAGACACATGCAGAGCTGTAAATTCCAACCTAGCAGTGTTAAATCTAAACCTGGAAAAACTAGAGTCCAATCCCTCTGTGCGTTTGCTGAACCGGCACCCTCTGCGGTTAGTGAAAGTGTTTGGAAGCTGGTGAGCAACATGACACAAGATGATATCTCTTTTGAAGTAAAAAATGATCACTGCATCATGGAGTTTGGAAAACATCTATATAACAGGCTTGGAGCGGATGTCAGCAAGCATGAATACATTCGGCAAAAGTTGAGGGAGCTTGGTCGGCTGTGTTTACATGGTAGAGAGGTCACACCACTGCAAACTATCAAAGATTATGTCACACCAGAGAACTTCATGCTAGCAGTTACTGCAGTAAGACACACAGCGGGTTTTAACGAGGAAACTAGCAAATACAAAACTGCAACACTTGCTCTAAAGCTTGGACATGGACTGAAAAATGTGTCCATGCTCCTTGAAACCGATGCAATGATGAAAGGTGATAATGATGGTGCAACAGCGGCTCGCTGCTTTCGTCAAGTGTATGATGCCAGGTGGAATGAGCTTATATCAGCCAAAGCCTTACAGGGCCTAACAGAGTCCAAGTGGAATTCCCCACAGCTGTTACCTTTTACAGAAGATGTAAAAACTCTGCATTGCTACCTGGATGACAAGCAGCGCCAGTTCTACAGTGACTTGACATCAGAGTGCTCTTCTTGCAACTGGGCTAACTTGACAAAAGTGACTCTGGCACAAGTTATTTTATTCAACAGGCGCAGAGAAGGGGAAGTCTCCAAAATGCTTCTTTCAACATTCATCCTAAGAGACAAATCAGATCCTCATGAAGATGTCAATGTAGCTCTCTCTGAGTTAGAGAAAAGTCTCTGCAAGCATTTTGTGAGACTTGAAATTAGAGGGAAGAGAGGGCGGAAGGTGCCTGTGCTCTTAACCCCTGCGATGGTGGATTCCCTTAATTTGCTTGTGGAGAAAAGAATAGAATGTGGAGTGGCTGATAACAACTCATACATGTTTGCACGTCCATATGCAGTGTCCCACTACAGAGGGTCAGATTGCATTCGTTACTTTGTGAAAGCTTGTGGAGCCAAGAACCCTCTCTCACTCACCTCTACAAAGCTCAGGAAGCATGTTGCTACACTCTCAAAAGTACTCAATCTCAATGACACAGAGCTTGACCAACTGGCAGATTTCCTTGGCCATGACATCCGAGTCCATCGCCAGTTCTATCGCTTACCTGAGGGCACTCTCCAGCTTGCGAAGATCAGCAAGATTCTCATGGCCCTTGAGCAGGGGCGTTTGTCTGAGTTTAAAGGAATGACCCTAGATGATATCAACATCGCCCCAAATGGTACCAATGCCTTTTTATTAGACAAATAAGGAAATGCAGATATTGTTTTTCCAGTACACTCCGAATAGCGCTCTGATGGTTTTGTTACCTGCCTTCTTTTTATTTTAGAGACAATCCTGTGTGACAAAGAAATCCAAGAGGCCAGGCTGGAGGAAAACATGCCAGGTACCTATTTCAATACTTGCTGTATTTGTAGATGCATGTCTGCATCAGTTTTTCCTGTCTGAGGTATTTGCTTCCAGAAAAATATGATTTAAGTTTGAGTATGATTTTTACTACACTTTTAACAGAATTTGGGTTATCAAAAAGAAATGTTCCCTTTCTTTACTATGCCAAATCCTAACTCCTGCTTCGACCTAGAATGGGGTGTAAACTTAGCTTTGAGGTAATATAAAGCAGCAGCTTCTGAATTCCTTTCCAACATCATAAATTAGGCTGCGTTTATCTATATCATGATGGTCAGAGCGTGAAGGAACTTTGGTTGAGATTCACAGGCCTTAAATGACCCAAAGCTGACAAATATTTTTTACAGTGTAGGGCTGGCAAGATTTTTTGCAGATTTGTTTTTTTGTAAACAAATTAATCTAACCTCTCAACCAACTGACTAGTCAAAATTGAAAAGTTTCAAGTTTTACTGTCAAATGATCAGAAGACTGCAGGTGTTCTTGCATGTAGAGTGAAAATATTGTTCCCGGCTCCAACTCCAACAATGCAGAAATAATAATAAATAACAAAAAATAAAATGTAAGGATGTGCAAAAGAAAATGGGCACCATCTCTATCAATTACCATATTATAAGAAGGTGGCCAGAGTATTAAGCATAATATATAAATATATACAGTGGGGAGAACAAGTATTTGATTGCAGGTTTTTGCAGGTTTTCCCACTTATAAAGCATGTAAAAGTCTGTAATTTTTATCATAGGTAGTACTTTTTAACTGTGAGTGAAATGAATCTAAAACAAAATCCAGAAAATCACATTGTATGATTTTTAAGTAATTAATTTGCATTTTATTGCATGACATAAGTATTTGATACATCAGAAAAGCAGAACTTAATATTTGGTACAGAAACCTTTGTTTGCGATTACAGAGATCATGTGTTTCCTGTAGTTCTTGACCAGGTTTGCACACACTGCAGGGATTCTGGCCCACTCCTCCACACACACCTTCTCCAGATCCTGCAGGTTTTGGGCCTGTCGCTGGGCAATACGGGCTTCCAGCTCCTCCAGAGATGTTCTATTGGGTTCAGGTCTGGAGACGGGCTAGGCCACTCCAGGAGCTTGAGATGCTTCTTGCGGAGCCACTCCTCAGTTGCCCTGGCTGTGTGTTTCGGGTCGCTGTCCTGCTGGAAGACCTAGCCACGACCCATCTTCAATGCTCTTACTGAGGGAAGGAGGTTGTTGGCCAAGATCTCACGATACATGGCCCCATCCACCCTCCCCTCAATACGGTGCAGTCGTCCTTTCCCCTTTGCAGAAGAGCATCCCCAAAGAATGATGTTTCCACCTCCATGCTTCACGGTTGGGATGGGTTTCTTGGGGTTGTACTCATCCTTCTTCTAAAACACGGCGAGTGGAGTTTAGACCA
Source organism: Rutilus rutilus (assembly GCA_021464565.1). Classification (NCBI taxonomy): domain Eukaryota; kingdom Metazoa; phylum Chordata; class Actinopteri; order Cypriniformes; family Leuciscidae; genus Rutilus; species Rutilus rutilus. The sequence goes on from JAJAQA010000005.1 coordinate 51,363,926, forward strand.
AAAAGCTCTATTTTTGTCTCATCAGACCACATGACCTTCTCCCATTCCTCCTCTGGATCATCCAGATGGTCATTGGCAAGCTTCAGACGGGCCTGGACATGCGCTGGCTTGAGCAGGGGGACCTTGCTTGCGCTGCAGGATTTTAATCCATGACGGCGTAGTGTGTTACTAATGGTTTTCTTTGAGACTGTGGTCCCAGCTCTCTCTTCAGGTCATTGACCAGGTCCTGCCATGTAGTTCTGGGCAGATCCCTCACCTTCCTCATGATCATTGAGGCCCCACAAGGTGAGATCTTGCATGGTGCCCCAGACCGAGGGAGATTGACCGTCATCTTGAACTTCTTCCATCTTCTAATAATTGCGCCAACAGTTGTTGCCTTCTCTCCAAGCTGCTTGCCTATTGTCCTGTTGCCCATCCCAGCCTTGTGCAGGAATTCTTACTGGTTGGTAGGTGATCAAATACTTATGTCATGCAATAAAATGCAAATTAATTATTTAAAAACCTAGGATAAAAATGACAGACCTCTACATGCTTTGTAAGTAGGAAAACCTGTAAAATCGGCAGTGTATCAAATACTTGTTCTCCCCACTGTATATAAGTAAAAGTATGCAGGGATTAAAGTTCTCCGTCGCTACGACGGATTTCCGTTAATTGCAGCAAGTCTATGACGGATTTCCGTCATTGCGGGTTCCAGTCTGTCCTTAACAGCCTCAGACATGAATCTTACACGTACCATTATCCCCGGACGTTTGCTAATCCTACCATCTAATCATAACCATTTCTTAAATTTACGTAGGCTACAATTATAAAGAAAAACAACAGACAGACAAGTATAATCACAATAATTTATTTAATGAGAAAATGTCAAAATCGGTACCAAAAGTTGTTCACGGGACGATGTGTCGCAGTCCTCTCTGGCAGTGGTTTTGTATGAGGTAACAGAGCAGAATTTAAGTTATTAATTCAAATCCATGAAAACGTTAATCCGTCTTCGGTTCGGTTCGCTCTGAGGGCTGCGCGGCGGCAGTGCACGCGTCATTTCAAATGTGAATGTGCATGACGCAATCTGTGACGAAGCAGGCGAGGCGAGAGCCAATGAGCGTTTGATATTACTGCCGTAACCATAGTAACCTGTCGTAACGCTTCTTGAGGGCGCAATTTTTGAATTTGAATTCATAACAAGCGCGGGGTTTGACGTTTACGGTCAAGATGACGATTACTGGATAAAGGGCCAAGTTTGGATCTTTTTCTTGCAAATAATGGATTCTGAAGGTTTGGATTACATCAAGCTAATAAAATTGGTGTATTTTGTGAATCAATGTTGTGTTGTAAGGTTAGTATATTAAATTATTGTGATTATACTCGTCTGTCTGTTGTTTTTCTTTATAATTGTTGCCTAGGTAGTTTTAAGAAATGGTTATGGTTAGGTTTAGGGGTAGGATTCGTGGCTCAAACTATCTTTTAATGCCATATTGTTCATAAAAATGCCATTTTCCTACATATCTGTCCATTACGTTTTATCATTTTAATATTGTCCATAAAATGGGTATGTTTAGGTGTGGGAGTAGAGTTAAGGGATCTTACATTTATAATCTATACATGGTATTAACCCCAGTGACGGGTAGGTGTAGGGACGGATTTGGGGTAGGGATGGGATGATTACCGGTTTCACGATAAACCACGATAAAATGTACTGACGGTTAGTAATATCGTTTAAAATTTAATTATCATTAAAACCGTGTTTGATTATCGTGATTTTATATCCTGTTCAGCCAGCAACAGTCTGACGCAGGCGCAGCGGCAGCGCGCAATGTTATTTTTTATTCAAGAAGGAATTGCGGAAGGCAGTGACCGTGCTCGGGAGATTTTTCAGCCTTTTAAAATAATCAATTCTGAGGTGTGGTCATATTTTGGCTTTAACAAAAGTCCTGAGGGAAACTTAATCGAGGATGGTCACCATGTCAGCAGAACATGCACAAGAAGTCGCTGCAATAGGGGGAAACTTCAGATCTGCCGAGTCGTCTTGTGTGACCATCACCGACTGTTGTATAGCGAATGCAAGGCAAGTTAACTTTGACCTTAATACCAAAACTACGTCTGGGCAATAATTGGGCATAAAATGTTGTTTTAAGTTGAATTATTTTATATCAATCACTTGAAATAGCCTAAACGTGAAGCTTCCGCAAAGAAAAGTTCGCAGCAGGCTTAGCCAAAGACAAATAATAAACAAGTTCAAACAAGACTATTAAGAGTGACATTTAAGGGATAATAATTTATTCATTATACACGTTTTACCACATAATTACGGGGACATTGAATTGAGATAAATGTTTTAAATCTTATCTGTTTATAAATCCATTATTACAGCGTACAAAACAATCGTTCAGACAAAATGATCACAACAATATTATCAAACTCTGTAAACAATAAATCAACTCTGATTTAATTTTCAATACAATTAAAAACGGAGACGCAAGACGGCAAGTTGTAGCCTATTTGAATGAAACGAGAAAGCGCGTCCGTTGTGATACATGTTGTAACGTCTGTCAGAGAGTTTGAAGTCTGCCCAGATGAAGAATACATGACAGTGCAAATGAACTGGTAGTTCAACGAGACTTTTATAGATGTTTTCTCTCAGTTAAGCACACTCTTCATACATGTCGAAGAGCGAATGCTAAAAGGGAAAAGAAAACACTCTAAAACACGCGACAAATCAAAGGGGAAGTAAACACATTATAATAAAACAACGGTCAGCAGTAGAGCGGTCATCTTCCTCTTTGCGCGAGCATTCTCACTCTCAATGTGCGTGCGCGCTCACATAAAAACAGCATGCATGCAATAACTTACGCCATAGAAGAAGTTATCTTAAAGGCACATCCAAATTCATGTCATGAACACTACTTAACACTAGGTGGCCGTTACAATGGATGTGTGCTGTGTTATAATGCGTTGCTATTGACAACCGTCATTATAAGGAAGGAAATGCCTTAAAAAGTGTATAGAGCTGCTTGTTTTAGTTGTTGTTTGTTGATTTTCAAATATAAAACATGTAAAAATGTCTTAAGTGTGAGCATCAACTCTTTTTAAACACTTTCATCTCGTTTTAACAAAACCGTGATATTATTGATAATCGTGATAATTTTGGTCACTATAATCGTGATATTAAATTTCCATACCGTCCCATCCCTAATTTGGGGTAGGTCATATTTATACAGTAATGTAACGTTAGGTCAACGGCGTTGATAAACACGCTAAAAAGCGATTATGCGTGTTGATAGCACGCCAAAAATGGAAATCGAATTGGCGTGTCATACATACGCCATTTCATGAGATCAGTCTGATAAATCTTGAAATCGCTATGGTTTAGTGATTATGAAAGTGCTGTGATTTGTGGATTAGCCTACCGATAAGCGCGAGCCTGGAGAAACAGGCGTTTATTTATTCATTCTCATTGTTGAGAAACGTATGTGTTACGTTATTGTTTTAATTATAACTAAAGTACCTAATTATGTTACATATTTATTTTGTATGAAAACTAGCGCGTTAGTTACTTATGGATTAAAAAGTACCGTTGTCTCAGTGCTGCGCGAGCTCTCTCACAAACATGGACGCACGCACACAGAGAGAGAAGATCATTGTAAAATGAAAATTGACTGGCTAAGTTTCAATTTTAAAATTCACGGTTCGGTTTGATACGATACACTTGTCACAGTTCGGTATGGTTCGATACATTTTCGATACAGCAAAAAGAACGAAATGCCAGAGAAATTTCCTTGATTTATTTTTTTTATTCTTTTTTTTTAATTAAAACTAACATCATAAAGTATGATTTTTTTTTTTACTTTGAGCAATTCTGGAGCTATAATTGACTCTTCTTAGGAGCATATAAAACAAAACAGTGAAAAAATGAAATTTAATATTGTAGTAGTTATAAACAAAGGTTTATTTTAGTTCAGATTAATATTTGAGGGCAGCAAATGTATTCATAATGTCAAAATAAAACCGACGTAATGTTACTTGAAAGCATTATAGCACTATTCCTGACAAACTTCCATACCTTGCAGTGAGTGTTACTACAGTAAATCCACGGTGAATGTTGCAGATCTGTGGACACTGGATAGTTCATTCATGCCACAATGTTTCTTCTGGTTTCCACGTCAGCACTGTTTGATCCGTTAATAACGGAGAAATGTGAATGTTTCTCACTATATCACACAGCGATGTTATGACTTCTGTGGCGAATTAAAATGCTTTCTTTACTGGATCTCTTACTATCGCTGTGTAGTAACAGTGTTGCTTGATCAAGATCGGCTTGCACTGCTTTGGTTAAAACTGATAAACGGTCCGTCAACCACACAATAACGAGCAGTTTCGTTCCGCTTGCATTACGTTAGCCATTTGATGTTGGGCAATGTTGTGGTCGCACCGGCGTCTCTTACATGTATGCCAGGCAACGCGCCTACATTTGAAATAACGAAATTTTGGTTGGCAGGAAAAATGGTCCAATGCGTACCGAAAACCGAACCGAAAGCCTCGTACCGAATGGTTCAATACGAATATGTGCGTCATTACACCCTAGCTCACGTGCAATATTTGTTCTTTTTAATTTAACAGATTGTGTGGTGAAGCCACCCTTGTGCAGTGTGACATCTCAAAATGAAAGTCAGCATCCAAGGAACAAGGACTGTGTTGAGGACACAGCCAAGTCACCATTTGCTTCAGGCAGTCAGATGCGAAATGAGACAAAGAAAAACTCTCAAGCTATCCAATTATCTAAAAAAAATGGTGAGTGACTTGTGTGAATGATCTGATTAACTGAAACAGTGCTGGTGTTCTCTAACAGTATTTGTAGTGAAGAACTCAGTTTAATTTAAAGGAACTGTTTTGGCAGGTGATTTATTTATGGGTTTGGTTATTGGGTTGTGAGAATGCTAGCAAAACTTATAAATTTGTTCTGCTTTTAAGTTCAGTAATTTCATTCTCATTTAGGTCGCAAACCAGTCAAGAAAAAGAATTGGCAGAAGGTGGAGGTTGATGCGGTCGAAAAACACATGATGCACTTCATTGAATCCTGTCGTGTTCCAGGAAAGGCTGCCTGCGATTTGTGCCTCAAATCTGAGCCTGAAGCCCTAAAACGGAGGGACTGGCTGGCTATTAAATTTTACATCAAAAACCGGATATCTGCCCTGCAAAGAAAAATTTGAGCTATGCTCCTGATCTGCAAGTGTAAAGTACTCCCAAAGTATAAAGTTGTACATGGCTAAATGTAAAACGGTCAGATTTTAGGGAATTTTAAATGTTTTCCCATAGTGAATGCTTTCAACATCAAGTCTTTGACTGCATTCAAAAGACTGCATTCAAGTCTTTTTTAGTTCAAAGGTAAAGGATTCAGAGAGACAGGGTCAGTTTTATAGTAGGAGTGCATTTTACCAAATATATTATCTTATGCAACACTTGTGCTCTTATTAATATTTGGGAGAGGTTAAAGTTTGATGTAGTTCCAAAATACATGATGCACTTCATTTATTCCAGTTTTGTATGATCAAAGGCTATATCAGATCATTGAGTCATGATTTAGGATATCAGGCCATTGAGTCGTAGTTTAGGATTTCAGATCATTCAGTTGTGGATTAGGATATCACGTCAATGAGTTGTGATTTAGCATATCAGGTCATTGTGGATTGAAATCTATAGTAGTTGTCAGTTGTTGTTGATTCTTCAGTCAACTAATTCTTCAGATTCCAGCTTGTTCTTTTACCGTCTACAGTTATAGACGAGTGTTTTCCTGTCCATTTATGTCGTTATTAGCTTATGAGCGACAGTGTTACATTGTAATGAGTTTAGTCTGTAAGAGGTCAGTGAGCACTTGGGAGTAAGAAGGTGTCACAAGGAAATCCCAATGCAGATACAATTTTATACAATGCTCCTGAGCTGCTGGTATAATTCACACAGAGCAGTGTTGAAAATAACTACACTGAACAAAAATATGAACGCAACACTTGTGTTTTTGCCCCCATTTATCATAAACTGAACTCAAAGATCTACAACTTTTTATATGTAAACAAAAGGCCTGTTTCTACCAAATCTGTCTAAACCTGTGTTCGTGAGCACTTCTCCTGTGCCGAGATAATCCATCCACCTCACAGGTGTGGCATATAAAGATGCTGATTAGACAGCATGATTATTGCACAGGTGTGCCTTAGGCTGTCCACAATAAAAGGCCACTCTAAAATGTGCAGTTTCATCACACAGCACAATCCTACAGATGTCGAAAGTTTATAGGGAGCGAAACTGACAACTCCCATGCAGTGATTTAAAGCCACAACATGTGGATTCAGCTCCATGGCCGCCTAAGGAATCACAAACAATTCAGTAGGCTGCGAAGCTGGCCATGGAGCTGAATCCACCAGTTGTGGCTTTAAATCACTGCATGGGAGTTGTCAGTTTCATCACATCTGTGGCATTGTGCTGTGTGATGAAACTGCACATTTTAGAGTGGCCTTTTATTGTGGACAGCCTAAGACACACCTGTGCAATAATCATGCTGTCTAATCAGCATCTTTATATGCCACACCTGTGAGGTGGATGGATTATCTCGGCACAGGAGAAGTGCTCACTAACACAGATTTAAACAGATTTGTGAACAATATTTGGGAGAAATAGGCCTTTTGTGTATATATAAAAAGTCTTAGATCTTTGAACAAAAATATGAACACAACACTTGTTTTTGCCCCCATTTATCATGAGCTGAATTCAAAGATCTACAACTTTATATGTACACAAAAGGTCTATTTCTCTCAAATATTGTTCACAAATCTGTCTAAACCTGTGTTCGTGAGCACTTCTCCTGTGCCGAGATAATCCATCCACCTCACAGGTGTGGCATATAAAGATGCCGATTAGACAGCATGATTATTGCACAGGTGTGTCTTAGGCTATCCACAATAAAAGGCCACTCTAAAATGTGCAGTTTCATCACACAGCACAATGCCACAGATGTCGAAAGTTTACAGGGAGCGAAACTGACAACTCCCATGCAGTGATTTAAAGCCACAACAGGTGGATTCAGCTCCATGGCCGCCTAAGGAATCACAAACAATTCAGTAGGCTGCGAAGCTGGCCATGGAGCTGAATCCACCAGTTGTGGCTTTAAATCACTGCATGGGAGTTGTCAGTTTCATCACATCTGTAGGATTGTGCTGTGTGATGAAACTGCACATTTTAGAGTGGCCTTTTATTGTGGACAGCCTAAGGCACACCTGTGCAATAATCATGCTGTCTAATCAGCATCTTTATATGCCACACCTGTGAGGTGGATGGATTATCTCGGCACAGGAGAAGTGCTCACTAACACAGATTTAGACAGATTTGTGAACAATATTTGGGAGAAATAGGCCTTTTGTGTATATGAATTTCCTCAAATTAAACGATAAGAAAACCGAGATATTAGTGATTGGTTCAACTGCCTCAGTCAAAAGGATGGACCAGTCCTTTGATATTGATGGTATTCACGTTAAGCCTTCATCGTCAATTCGTAACCTTGGTGTCTTATTCGATCCAACTCTATCTTTTGGCTCTCATATTTCTTCTATTGTTAAAAACTCTTTTTTCCATCTTCGTAATATTGCTCGTCTACGATCTTCTCCCACTTTAGCCGATGCTGAAACATTAATTCATGCATTAATCACATCACGCCTGGACTATTGTAATGCCTTATTTCTTGGTCTTCCCAAAAAACTTATTTCAAGATTACAGTATGTTCAAAACTCAGCAGCAAGAGTTCTCACCAGTTAAAAACATCTATATAACATGCATTTTGGATAATGTGACTATCTGTATCCTATGTGACTGTAATGTATGTGTGAGTGTTTAGATGTATTGTAATTTACAATGTAAAGCGACCTTGAGTTTGGAAAGGCGCTATATAAATAAAACTTCTTCTTCTTCTTCTTCTTCTTCTTCTTCTACTATATGGAAAAAGTCTTAGATTTTGAGTTCAGCTCATGAAAAATGGGGGCAAAAGTGTTGCGTTTATATTTTCGTTCAGTGTATATTATAAATGGTCAGATATTAGTGAATGTTAAATGTTCTCGCTTAGGGTCCCCGAAACATTTGTCTAATGTATTATCTCATGAAAAACGTGTTTGTTTAATTGTCTTAACATGGAATGTAATACATTATTGTTAACTACACATACTGATCTTGCTTGTGATTTCACAGTCCTGCAAAGTACTAAAAATAAGATAAGTGGTACTGTTAAATTACTGATGATTCATTAAATTGTGTTGTGCCATTTGATTAAAAATAGATGACTCCCCACACGACTGTTTCTCTCAGACAGATTTTCAATATTTCACAGGGCAAGGTTAGTTTGTAACTGAGACAATTGTGGTTTATTGGTGTTGGTTGGTAAAAGACAAACCAATCAAAAGTGATTGTGCCACAAACAGCAGGCAGAATGAAGACTGTATGTCTAAAACAGTTGTCAAATGACTTGTTTTTGTTTTTGTCCGACTTGTTTTTTCACTGTGAAGTAAAGGATATAGATTTTTATTCAACTGAAAGACAATGTGCAAAGGGCCCCACAACTACTGAATAGTTAGGCATGGCCTCACAAAGTATGTAAAACTCGAAGTGTGTGTAGGTGGACCCACAAGGAAGGAAAACCAGTTTGGGACCCCACATGTGACAGCCCAGTCAGGTCTTGTGCAAAAGTTCTTAAATTTGAGATTATCAAGTGAGATCTGTGTTTATGAATGTGTTCTGATCTTGCCTGATTTTTTTAAAGAAGTGTACCTCTTCTAGAAAGGGTGGACCCCACAAGTGACGTCCCAGTCATGGGGTCTCACAAAGTAACAAAAACAAGGATGTGTGTGTGTGTGTGTGTGTGTGTGTGTCATTATCTCAGACATAAATTACCATTTGTGTTCTGACTGCAGGTGTGTGTGTGTGTGTGTGTGTGTGTGTGTGTGTGTGTGTGTGTGTGTGTGTGTGTGTGTCATTATCTCAGACATAAATTACCCTTTGTGTTCTGACTGCAGGTGTGTGTGTGTGTGTGTGTGTGTGTGTGTGTGTGTGTGTGTGTGTGTGTGTGTGTGTGTGTGTGTGTCATTATCTCAGACATAAATTACCCTTTGTGTTCTGACTGCAGGTGTGTGTGTGTGTGTGTGTGTGTGTGTGTCATTATCTCAGAGATAAATCACTCTTTGTGTTCTGACTGCAGGTGTGTGTGTGTGTGTGTGTGTGTGTGTGTGTGTGTGTGTGTGTGTGTGTGTGTGTGTGTGTGTGTGTCATTATCTCAGACATAAATTATCCTTTGTGTTCTGACTGCAGGTGTGTGTGTGTGTGTGTGTGTGTGTGTGTGTGTGTGTGTGTGTGTGTGTGTGTGTGTGTGTGTGTGTGTGTGTGTGTCATTATCTCAGACATAAATTACCCTTTGTGTTCTGACTGCAGGTGTGTGTGTGTGTGTGTGTGTGTGTGTGTGTCATTATCTCAGACATAAATTACCCTTTGTGTTCTGACTGCAGGTGTGTGTGTGTGTGTGTGTGTGTGTGTGTGTGTGTGTGTGTGTCATTATCTCAGACATAAATTACCCTTTGTGTTCTGACTGCAGGTGTGTGTGTGTGTGTGTGTGTGTGTGTGTGTGTGTGTGTGTGTGTGTGTGTGTGTGTGTGTGTCATTATCTCAGACATAAATTACCATTTGTGTTCTGACTGCAGGTGTGTGTGTGTGTGTGTGTGTGTGTGTGTGTGTGTGTGTGTGTGTGTGTCATTATCTCAGACATAAATTACCCTTTGTGTTCTGACTGCAGGTGTGTGTGTGTGTGTGTGTGTGTGTGTGTGTGTGTGTGTGTGTGTCATTATCTCAGACATAAATTACCCTTTGTGTTCTGACTGCAGGTGTGTGTGTGTGTGTGTGTGTGTGTGTCATTATCTCAGAGATAAATCACTCTTTGGGCCCTATTTTAACGATCTGAAACGCAAGTGTCAAAGCGCAAAGCGCAAGTAACTTTGTGGGCGGGTCTTGGCGCTGTTGCTATTATACCGGCGGGATAAATGACTCTTGCGCCCGACGCAAATCTAAAATGTGTTGGTCTGAAGTAGCTTCATTATTCATAGGTGTGGTTTGGGCGTAACGTGAAATAAACCAATCAGAGCGACATCTCACATTCCCTTTAAGAGCAGGCGCGCTTTTTCTAAGCGGATTCCTATTATAACGGCGGATTTGCCTGGCGCGCGCCAGGAGCGGTTCACAGCCGAGGAGACCGACGTCCTCGTCACGGCCGTAAAACACAGAGAAGTGACATTGGGGATGGAGAAACAAACACACCCAAATTAGCTTCGGTTAAACAGGCGTATGATAATTTGGGCGTGTGATTAAATGTATAAGCTAGATTTATGCCTATTTTATTTTCACATCTTCATGGACACAACAATGATTTCCCTCGTGTATTAATATGAATAAATGAATGAAATCTTTATTTCGAACAATTAAAAAATAAATTAAACCAAAGACAGCAACACATTAAATATCTATCAATAAAAATAAAACAAAATCAAGAAAAACAAAACCTTTTTTTTTTTTTTTTTGCATAATAATCACACTGTTCGTAAAGGGATACGTAGAAGCCCTAGGCTTATCAAGACCTACAATACCTAATATTTTTCCTAGTAATAATGTATGATTTGCAAAAATGAAAACGGCTGCTTCTGTGTAGATGAGAGCATCAAATTGTAATGCGCGTTGTGCACACGCTACATTGATTATGGCCAAGCACGCGCCCTTAAAATAGCATGAATAACATGCCCAACGCGCCACTGACTTTAGACTAGGTTTTTCCTGGTCACTGGCGGAATTGTTTTCTAAACCTGCAAAATAGCATGAGGGAACGTTTGCGCCGAAACACGCCTCCTCTTTGCGCTGAACCGCCCCGGGGAGCGCAAGTGTATTTGCTAGTTAACCGACGTGCAATCCATTGTTATACTGCTCATTAGCCTAACTTATACATATATCTATTTGTTAAATTCTGTTTATAGTAATAGCCATCTGTATATTATGCTCACATTCTGTTTATAGTAACAGCCATCTGTATATATATTCATAGTACATATCTATCTGTAAAATTCTGTTTATAGTAACAGCCATCTGTATATTATATTCAGTACATATCTATCTGTAAACATTCTGTTTATAGTAATAGCCATCTGTATATTATTATATTCAGTACATATCTAGCTGTAAACTCTGTTCACAGTAATAGTTATCTGTATATTATATTCATAGGACAATCTATCTGTAAATTTTTGTTTATAATAGTATTCAACTCTATATTTATTCAGTACATATCCATGTTCTGCACTTATGGAACCACTGTATATCCTGCACTTGCTGCTATTGCACTTCTGGTTAGACCTAAACTGCATTTCGTTGCCTTGTACCTGTACTTGTGTAATGACAATAAAGTTGAATCTAATCTAATCTAATCTGTGGAGGGAAAAGTCCGCTTTGCGCGGGTGCAAAATAGGAATGATACATGCGTCAGTGTACAAAGTCAATTGCGCTGGGTGCAAGATAGGGCCCTTTGTGTTCTGACTGCAGGTGTGTGTGTGTGTGTGTGTGTGTGTGTGTGTGTGTGTGTGTCATTATCTCAGAGATAAATCACTCTTTGTGTTCTGACTGCAGGTGTGTGTGTGTGTGTGTGTGTGTGTGTTCTGCGCAGTAATTTTCAGATTGAGAGTGTTGTGTGTGTTTCTCCTCAGATCTTTGGTCTCTTAGCTGGTAATTTGTGAGAATGACACACTGCAGTCTTTGAAGTGAAACATCATCCTGAGGAACGATGTGTCACACACACACACACACACACACACACACACACACACACACACACACACACAGACGAACACAGAGAGAGAAAACACATCTCATGACAATAAAACACAATACGATTCATATAGAGAGAAATGAACACATTCTGATATAAAGCCTCTACTGTACATGTGAAATTACTACTTATTAACAAAACAAAAACTAAAATGATTGAGTTTTGAATGATAAAAACAAGGTGAATTCATGATAAAACTCTATTCATTTTAAATTATTTGTGATTCGACTTTATCAAATTTAATTATTCACTTACTGTATATATTGTTCTAAATGTATTTATATATCAAAGAAATAATAAATAAAAAATATAAACAGAATATGATCTCAGTCTTGATCAGAGAAGATATTAAATCAATGCAATTTTTTGTGAAATGTGAATCATAAACATATTTTTTCATTTGTCTTTCATACAACATAGTGAAAAAGATTAATCTGAAATGTTCAATCATTTATATAATGAGTTTAATATATTTATTATTCAAGTAATATTTTTTTATGTAGTGTGTGCAATATTTCCTATCGAAACTGACATTAATGGGCTTTTAAATATTAAGCTATTTATTTAATTTAGTTTAATTTATGAATTAGTTTTTAAAATATCATTAAGTAATATTATATATATATATATATTATTTATTTATTTAATGAGTTAAATTGAAAAATATTATTAATTAATATAAATTTGTGTATATATCTCTCTCTCCCTGATATCTCCACAGGCGTCGTGGGACGGACTGACGGGGCGAATCCTCTTCAACAGAACCAACGGCTTGAGGACAGACTTCGACCTGGACGTGATCAGTCTCAAAGAGAACGGCCTCGAGAAGGTGTGTGTGTGTGTGTGTGTGTGTGTGAGAGAGTGAGAGTGAGAGTATGTGTAAATTATTGTTTGTGATAATATTTGAGTGAATTCATGCATTGGTGATGTGTGTGTGTGTGTGTGTGTGTGTGTGTGTGTGTGTGTGTGTGTGTGTGTGTGTGTGTGTGTGTGTGTGTGTGTGTGTGTGTGTGTGTGTGTGTGTGTGTGTGTGTGTGTGTGTTTCTTGCACAGATCGGGACGTGGGACCCTCCGCGTGGACTAAACATGACAGAGAATCACAAGAATAAAATCACCAACATCACAGACTCGCTAACAAACAAATTACTGCGCGTGTCCACCATACTGGTAAACACACACACACACTCTCTCACACACACTCACACACACACACACACACACACACACACACGCACACAAACACACGCTCACACTCTCACTCTCTCTCTCTCTCTCTCTCTCTCTCTCTCTCACACACACACACACACACACACACTCTCTCTCTCACACAGACACACACACACACACACACACACACACACAAACACACACACACTCTCTCTCTCACACACACACAGACAGACATTAATTTATTTATTTTAATCTTATTATTTATTTATTCAAAAGTAAGTGTATATGGTTTCCTCTAAACATCCACAGACTCCAGCTTAAAAACCCCGTTGTCGAATCGATATACTAAAATATTTGTGATATTAAGAATATTTGACATTTGTTGCCCAAACATTTTTTTTTTGCACGAACTATTTTCCTGCTTTTTGATTTTCAACTGTAAACAGAGTTCTGCGAATCCACTAACTAATGAACCCGATGCTGTTGTGTGTGTGTGTGTGTGTGTGTGTGTGTGTGTGTTCAGGAGGAGCCGTACGTCATGTTTAAGAAGTCGGATAAACCGCTGTACGCCAACGACCGGTTCGAGGGCTTCTGTGTGGATCTGCTCCGGGAACTCTCGGGAATCCTGGGCTTCCGGTACGAGATCCAGTTAGTGGAGGACGGGAAGTACGGGGCGATCGAGGAGAACACGGGCCAGTGGAACGGCATGATCCGCGAGCTCATGGATCACGTGAGTCACACTCTCACTGCAGTCTACACACACACACACACACACACACACTCACACACTACCAGTCAAACGTCGAACTGAACAGAACAGAACTGAACTCAGTTTTTGAGTGGAAAGAGTTCACAGCTTGTTCACTTCAAGAGGTGCATGATCTCAAATCCACGAGGCCTACGATCAATCCGATCCAAAAACAAACATAAAATCTGTGCCTATTGAAAGAAAACAAGTTGATTAAAAGATCAAACCCAATATATAGTGATAATATTCTATATCAACACATTTACAAGCGATTTAAAAGGTGGGTCATTTTTGACCCGGAACAGCAAATAAGGTTTTCCGGCACAAGAGATTCTCACAAGTTGATTCATTTGAATCTTTTGGTTGGTTCTGGAGCTCTGGTCATTTCTGCTGCTAAAAGAGTGTTAAGCTGGACATCATTGGTGTGTTCTGTTGGTGATTGACAGAAAGCGGACCTGGCCGTGGCGCCGCTGACCATCACGTACGTGCGAGAGAAGGTGATTGACTTCTCCAAACCCTTCATGACTCTGGGAATCAGCATTCTCTACCGCAAACCCAACGGCACCAACCCCGGCGTGTTCTCCTTCCTCAACCCTCTGTCCCCTGATATCTGGATGTATATTCTGCTGGCTTGCTTGGGTGTCAGTTGTGTGCTGTTTGTCATAGCCAGGTAACATGTGACCCTCGCGCTCGTGTGTGTGTGTGTGTGTGTGTGTGTGTGTGTGTGTGTCCACACGTACGTTTCATTCATCCCTCATTCATCCTCAGTCTCGGGAAACGGGGACATTCGAGTCTGAAATTCTCTGCAGTTTAATCAAAATTATAGAAAAACTTAAAAATAACCCAAGAGATTTCGATTGCATCAAACCACATTATTTACAACCAATATTGTTATATTTAGTGGCAAAAATTAAATAAATATAATTGCGTATAATAAAATAAATAAAAAACTAGAATCACTCTAAAGATGATGGCACATTTTTGCAAAAAAAAAAATATATATATTATTGCACCACACAACATTATTTAGAGTCTATATTTTTATATTAATTGACAAGAAAACCACAAATCTATAAGATAATTGCATTATTTGCAATCTATATTTTTATATTACGTGGCAAAAGAAATAAATAAATATATATATATATATAATTGCTCCACACCACATTATTTACAGTTTATATTGTTATATTTAGTGGCAAGAAAAATTAAATAAATATAAATATAAATATAATTACATATAATAATAAAAAACAACCTAGAATCACTCTAAAGATGATGACTAACCCAACCCAACATATATATAACTGTTTTTATATTTAATAACAACATTATTTACAGTCTATATTTTTATATTAAGTGGCAAGAAAAATTTAATATAAATATAATTGCATATAAAAAACCTACAATCACTCTAAAGAATAAATAAAAAATAAATAAAAAAAATTCACAAAAGAAATAAATAATAATAATTGCACCACACAACATTATTTGCAGTGAATGTATGAGTTTACTTTAAGCCAGAGTGAAATAATAATGTGCTGAAGTGTTTGTTCTCGGTTTCCTGCGATGGAGCTTCAGATGTTCAGGTAAAACCCTCTGGATATCCCATAATTACTACTTTCCACCGTCATCCTCTCTAACATCCGTCTCTCTCACTGCAATACTCCTTTAATATCTCTCTATGGTTTATGGCCATATCTCACAGGCGTCTCACGACTAAATCAGTCGAGCTCTGTTTACGGGCCAGAATCATGATCAAACGCTGATGCGCTTTAACCCTCTGGTGCTCTTCGAGGAAATTAATGTACTATATTTTAGTTCGATAATGTTTTTTATTTCATATTTTGTATTTTTAGGGGATTTTATACTAAATTATATTTCCGCTGTATTTATAATCCATTTATTCACTTTTTGAGCACAGACCTGAACATTACATTTCCAAGTTAAACTGGTGAATCTAGAACGCTTTAGAGCGACAGACTGAAGTGTGATCTCGTTATAAACACGACGCTTGGCAGATTATTGATGAAGAGAAAAAAGTTTTAAAAAGTGAACTTAAAATTAACAGAATTTGACGTTTATTGGTATGAAAAATGCACAAAAATACTATTTTCAATTTTTACATTAAATATATGTTTTCAAAAACATGTTTTACTCAAAAACTTTCCGCTCAGCGTCGGTGTTTAGTGTTACTGGCGAGACGATACCAATGAAAAGCCACGACTGTCACCTAAGTTAGTTTGGAATATGCACAGTGTGTTTGTGAGGCATTCTGGGTAAGTTCTGGATGATTTGAGCTTTATT
This sequence comes from Rutilus rutilus, assembly GCA_021464565.1. Lineage (NCBI taxonomy): Eukaryota > Metazoa > Chordata > Actinopteri > Cypriniformes > Leuciscidae > Rutilus > Rutilus rutilus. Next base: position 51,380,032 of record JAJAQA010000005.1, read on the forward strand.
TGTGCAGAATAATGTGATGTTGAACTGGAGTCATCAGGTTTCCGCTCGTGTTTGCTCTGCTCTATAATTGCAATATTGACTTTTCAACTGCTTTATTGATTAGAAAAGCCCAGATTTACCTCTGAACACACAGAGGAGTTTCTCCAGATCCACATATAGATGTTGCTGAAGCTGCACTCACACACACACACACACACACACACACAC
>JAJAQA010000005.1:51385238-51455238 GCA_021464565.1 Rutilus rutilus
TCTCGGCTATTATACCGGCAGGATAAATGACTCTTGCGCCCGACGCAAATCTAAAATGTGTTGGTCTGAAGTAGCTTCATTACTCATAGGTGTGGTTTGGGCGTAACGTGAAATAAACCAATCAGAGCGACTTCTCACATTCCCTTTAAGAGCAGGCGCGCTTGTTCCATGGCGGATTGCTATTATAACGGCGGATTTGCCTGGCGCGCGCCAGGAGCGGTTCACAGCCGAGGAGACCGACGTTCTCGTCAGGGCCGTAAAACACAGAGAAGTGACATTGGGGATGGAGAAACACACCCAGATTAGCTTCGGTTAAACAGGCGTATAATAATTTGGGTAAATGTGTAAGCTAGATTTATGCCTATTTTTTCACATCTTCAATGGACACCACAATGATTTCCCTCGTGTGGTAATATTTTTCCTTGTACTTATGTATGGTTTGCAAAAATGAGAACTGCTGTGTCTGTGTAGATGAGAGAATCAAAGTGTATGTGCGTTGTGCACACGCTACATTATGGCCAAGCATGCGCCCTTAAAATAGCATCTGAATGACATGCGCAACGCGGCACTGACTCAAGACGAGGTTTCTCCTGGTCAGTGGAATTGTTTTCTGAAATTGCAAAATAGCACCAGGGAACGTTTGCGCCGGAACACGCCTCCTCTTTTCACTGAACCGCCCCGGGAGCGCAAGTTCATTCCCTAGTTTACCGACGTGCGTCTGTGGAGGGAAAAGTCGGCTGTGCATCGGGTGCAAAATAGGAATGAGACATGCGTGTGTACAAAGTCAATTGCGCTGGGTGCAAGATAGGACCCCAAATGTTTAAATACACATCCCTTTAAAAGTAGAGCTATTCAATTTAAGAATAGTTCCCACAAAAATGAGTATTTAAGTCATTATTCACTGAAAATAACTATAATAATGAATCCTGCATGACCTGAGCAGGTGTGTGTGGTTCTCTCTCTCTATAGAGCTCAGGGTGTGTCTTAAGTAATCTTGTTTGTTTGTTTGTTTGTGTATTTACCTGTTCTTGTATTTCTCCTGTAGCGCTCGTTCTGCAGTGCGATGGTGGAGGAGCTCAGGGTGTCTCTGAAATGCCAGCGACGGCGGAAACAAAAACCTCAACCTCCCGCCATCGTCAAAACAGAAGAGGTCATTAACATGCACACCTTTAACGACAGGAGGCTCCCGGGGAAAGAGACCATGGCCTGAGATCCTGCGGGATTCTCCTGTAACTCTCGTCCAAACGACGGACACGAAGATGTTTCCTGTGGAAATCCGGATATGTGAGCGACTCAGAAACTCGGTTATCGGCCCAAAAACACCGTCTCTCTCTCTGTCCTGCTGGACCTTCGGCGCTACATTGTTCTTATTCTGTGTCGCTTATCTCTGTTTTCTCTGTGAAAGACGTGTAGGATGCTGTGAAATGAAGTAGATGTTTTAAACGGATCAGTTTCGATGTGAGAGAAATGCTGCCTTCAAGACTCCCAGAACCTTCTCGGAACGTTTATGAGCCGTTATTAGTAGGGATGCGCGATATATCGCCGCCATATCGGTATCGGCCGATATATGTTCATTTTTACTGTTATCGTTATCGGCCTGATAAGAAAATTTGGCCGATATATTAAAGCCGATAAATAATGTATTATTTCCTTCAGCTGAGACTCTTCAGATTCGCACTGTTCAACATGATGGATTTGAAGTGCTTGAAATATGATTGGAATCACTTAAAAAAGGAAAATACGGTTCAGTGCAAGTCTGTCATATCGGCTACATAACATCATAATGAGAACATTATTATAATTGTGTGTTTGGGTCATGGATTTTAATGGTGAGGCTTTTGTTTTTGTAATCAGGCTCTTAAAAATGATATAAAAATTTGGTTCATATTTACCTGCCGATATATCGGTTATCGGCTTTCAAATATAAAGAATTATCGGTTATCGGTATCGGCCAAAATGTTCATATCGGTGCATCCCTAGTTATTAGACGTTAATTAGATTAATATGAACTTTTAGAGAAAGTTCTTATTAGTTTCGTCACACAAAAACCTTCCTGCAATGTTTTTAGAATGTTTGTTACTCAAACTAGAACCTTGAGAGAACGTTCATGGAATGTTAGGAATTGTTAGATGTCAAAAGTCTTAATTATGATCTGATGTGCGTGAATGAAATGAATGCTTTTAATTACTTTCTTTCCTTTTTACTCACTGACAAATACAGGAATCTTTTTAGCACCAGTGCAACAGAATGACGAGCAAGAGACCGCTAAAGCTGGAAGGCAGAATGTTTTAAACACAGAAGTTAATTGAATTAAAATTATCGTACGCAATAATATCTTTGTAACACATCTTTCCCTCGTGGGTCAAAATGACCCGAATCCCTAAAAGTATACTTCTTCTTTTTTTTTGTCCAGAAAGCTTATTTTATTTCATTTTGATAATCTTTTTTAATTCAATTTCTTTGGAGATTTTTTTATTTTATTTTTATTTACCTTTAAAAGCACATTCCTCATAACTCTTATTCCCCAACTTAAATTCAAAATAACTCACAATTTCATGCACAACCCTTAATTCAGCTCTAAATATCTTACATTGGGTGTCTTTGCCTCTTGTGGAAAAAAATGATAATAATATAAGATGATATTTCATGACTCTAGATGGCCTTATAGCTCTATAAGAGCTGTTCCGCTGGGTCCTAAAGTCAGTTTTCTTCAGTGTGCATTCAGATACGCATGTAGACATCAACTAAAACATTTTTTGGTAAAGTTTCAGCATTTTTAGGTTTTTCTATGTGTACTGAAGCATTCCTCGCATTCCATTCATTCCTAAGGGGGTCAAACTGAGGATTTGTTACTTTTTAAAATTTCAACCACAAAACTCCTCGAATCCTTTTAATTTTATTTGTGTGTATTCGTGCGACAAAAGTCCTGGGGTCTTGGACCCCTCTGATGAACACTCAATTTGTAAAAAAAAAAAAAGTAACCCGAGGGAAGACCAATGACGTTGGAGCGCAAAGAAAAGCAGCATGAATACTTACTTGAAAGCACCAATAAAATCCATGGAACAATGTCCGTCAGTTGTATGTCGCGGGCTGCGTCCTAAATCACATACTTCCCTACTATATAGTAGGCGAAACACAGTCAGTATGTCTGAATTTACGGTACTCGTGAAAAAGTACCTGTACGACCTACTACTTCTGAAGTGTGCATCTGATGGACACTTTATGTAATGACAACATGGCAAATGCACTACATCCGGATCGCATTCATACTCTATAGAACATGCTTTTTTTAGCGGTTGCAAAGTAATTCCTCGCTATTTGGGACGCAGCCGCATTCACACTCGGTGTCATGATGATCAACGACTCAAACCAAAGTTCTGTCATTTAGATAAACTTCAACTTTTCTAGCAAAACTTTCTACTAGCGTCCATTCTGTCTATCACAGGCAACTCGACTTTGTTTGTCATTCAACGGAGATTTATAACGAGAAAAAAAGAGAAAAGCAGTTTTTGTACAGACAAATTTTGTAGTAAATCTTTATATTGCCGTGTCTGATGCCTATGTAGGTTAAAGAGGACGGCCGCGCATTAGACGCCCCACACACACACATATGCACATCGATCCAGCCGAGAGCAAGCAGCGTCTCTATCCCAGACAGCAACATCGTGCTGACCCATATCCGGTTCACATCTGACCCACATCCGGCTCACATCCGGCTCACATCCGGCTACACATCTGACCCACATCTAGCTCTCATCCGGCTCACATCCGGATATGTGTGGAATCCACATGTACCGGCTCACATCCGCCTCACATCTAGCTCTCATCCGGCTCACATCTGACCCACATCTGGCTCACATCCGGATATGCGTGGAATCCACATGTACCGGCTAACATCCGGCTCACATCTGGCTTACATCTGACTCACATCTGACCCACATCTGGCTCACATCCAGATACGCGTGGAATCCACATGTATCGCTGCGATCAGTGGCGCGGATACAGTGTTTTCTCGTGTGGCTCGCGCACACGCCGCACTATCTTCACTCGGACGCGTGCTTGAATCCGTTGCGGATACTCTATTCGTTCTGGTGAAATCACAAAACATAATGCACACAAACGTGTCCCTGCTTGACATACAACCACTGATGAACATAATCGGTTTTGATGAGGAAAAAAAACTATACAAGTGTGGATTAGAACCCAGAACCTCTGACACGGTTGGCGAAAGTTCTACCACTGGACCATTAAGATATACCTTGTTCAAATAGGCGGATCTATGTATTTATTCACACGAAAATTCTCGGCACTGACAACATATATTAGGTTACATCTCATTAAACCCCATGTAGCCTACTATTTAAATCGATTGCTGGATATCGTAATGTTATTGTACATATATCTGATTTAGCAAAGTTACGCCACTGGGCGTGTATATAAGCTTAAAAAACCGAGGCCCCTCCGTATATTCACCAGGCCCACCTATTAATGACGTTCTGTATCCGCCACTGGCACCGGCTCACATCCGGCTCACATCTGACCCACATTTAGCTCTCATCCGGCTCACATCTGACCCACATCTAACTCTCATCTGGTTCACATCCGGCCCACATCTGGCTCACATCTGACCCACATCTAACTCTCATCTGGCTCACATCCGGCCCACATCTGGCTCTCATCCAGATACGCGTGGAATCCACATGTACCGGCTCACATCTGGCTCACATCTGAACCACATCTGGCTCACATCCAGATACGCATGGAGTCCACATGTACCGGCTCACATCTGACCCACATCTAGCTCTCATCAGGCTCACATCTGAACCACATCTGGCTCACATCCAGATACGCGTGGAATCCACATGTACCGGCTCACATCTGACCCACATCTAGCTCTCATCAGGCTCACATCTGAACCACATCTGGCTCACATCCAGATACGCGTGGAATCCACATGTACCAGCTCAAATTCGGCCCACATCTGGTTCACATTCGGCTCACATCTGGCTCTCATCCGGCTCACATCTGGCTCTCATCTGGCTCACATCTGGATACGCGTGGAATCCACACGTACCAGATGTGGCCCGGATCCGAGTCGACACTGTGTTGCTGTCTGGGTACAAACCTCCTTTGTTGTTTTACAAGCATATTTTCTGTTTCTGTGTGCTGATGTTTGTGTTTTACCTGACGACGAGTCTCTCTACTGTATAATAGTGTGCTGAGCAAACGCTAGGATTTCTCCGACCGGGTTTAATCTACAGGGACCTTTGGAAAAGAACCATGTGCAAATTAGCATCGGGTGGAGAACTATTCAAGCTCATCTTGTAATAAAAAAAGAGATACTGTGTAGGACGTGTCGTTTCCTTTCTCTGTGTGTGTGTGTTGTTCAGTGTTTATCGTTTTTAATTGTAAATCAAGTTATTCTAGATCAGTGGTTCCCAAACCTGTCCTGGAGTACCCCCAACACTGCATGTTTTCTTTGTCTCCCTAATCAAACACACCTGATTCAACTCATCAGCTCATTATAGGATATTATCAGCTCATTACAGCTATTAGCATATAGGTAGATCGACTCGATTTCATGGGAGTGGGCGGAGCTAAAGAGCTATTTCGGCTCAGTTGCTTTTTTTGACTCTGGTGCAATTTTCTGCACAGCATCATGGGTAATGTAGTGTTCACCAGGAATTTCACCCTTAAACATGATTATTTAAAAATAAATAAGCTGAAATAAAGTAGTCTGATGCTTTCAGCAGAAGCAAAAACCATTATCAGCCTCGTAGCTCACAATAAGGCTGTCTTTAATGATTTATAAGTTATCGTTAAAAATCAATTTCCCTGTGGAGAAAATCCCTGAAAGATTTCCCTGAAGACGGAAAATTAAGACCGTCTCTAAAGAGATGTCGCTGCAAGAAGTTATTCTGATTCAAGATTACGAGGATATCCGATGTGCATATATAATAGCCTAAAATATAGCAATATGCCATAAAAAAATAGGCACTGTCCATTTTGATTTCATGGGGACTTTAATAATATTACAGGCTCTAATAGTTTATTTGATTTTACTTGATCACAACAATTTAGCTTAAAATCGAAATGTTTTGTATGTATGTGGAACTTCCTCATGAACCATCGGGCAGCTGATGCTGCGTCACATGACATGATGCGGTCACATGACCGGCTGGATCAAACACACACACACACACACACACACAGAGAGAGTGTGAGAGAGCGAGAGCTGTTTCCAGCAGCAGAATCGAACCGATCCGACCCAGAAAAGCAGTGACATCTGATTCGGAGTGAGAGAAGATCTGGATCCGGATCCGGTGAGTGATGAAACCATAATCAAGCGCGTGCATCAGTTTCATTCAGGTTTTTAACTCAATTCTAATTCATCTGATCAACGCAGTTCTATAGAATATCAATGCATGTGGAGATTTAAACAAGTCTTCATTTATATATGCTATAATGCATGCGATACGTAGGCTATATAGATTCGTGTTGTGCATTCTAACAGGAAGTGTCTTAACAGGAAGTAAAAGACGTGCTCATTTATTGTGATGAGTTATTATTAAAAATGAGATCGATATCGCTGTTTGTTCCAGTAGGCTATATATATATATATATATATATAAGTGAGGAAGATCTTTTAAGGTTAGGGTTCTTAAGGATGTTTACTTTACCTGTGTGTGTGAAAGTCACGTGTGTATCATGTGAGTCATGTGACACTGACAGGTGTTTCTCTCATGATGTTTACAACAGACACTCAAAAAAATCTTTAGTAGTGCAAAATATATTTGAAATGGTCTAATTACACATTAATGTTGTGCTCGTGTTGGTTTAAAACACAATGTAATCATTCAGTGTTTGTGTCAAAAATTCCGATTATGATGTTCATTGTTAGATTTGGAAAAATAACTTGATTTTGATAATGTTTTAAATAATGTCACTAATATCTTATGAAGTTGAAGGCGTTTCATAATTGAATTCTATACAAACTGTGTAAATAAATGTGACTTCACATAAAGTGACATTCTTACTTCCTGTCAAGTAATTAAATTAAATTCACGTTCAATTCACGTTAATTTGTATAGCGCTTTTCACAATACACATAATTTCAAAACAGCTTTACAGAAAGTTCATTACAGGAAACTAAGTTATGTATTTCAGAAATGTACATACAAAATCACAGTTAGCTAAAAATGTATTAATTTAAACAATGTAATAATTTAATGCAGAAACAATGAGCTCATTGAAGTAATGAATACAAGGAAAACTTTCTTTTCTCAACTCTTCTCAAGTTGATTTAAATGCCATGCCTTCAGAATGAGTGTTAGTACGGTGTGTTTCAGATATGCAGTGGTCAGCACTGACTCTGGTTCTGGCGTTCTCCTCGGCCACCTTGGCTCTGGACAACGGTCTGATGAGGACCCCTCCCATGGGCTGGTTGGCATGGGAACGCTTCCGCTGTGACATCGACTGTGACAACGACCCGCAGAACTGCATCAGGTGATCCAGAATCGGCCTTTCATTTGCATATATCACTGATCCAGAATCAGCCTTTCGTTCTCATATTTCACTGATCCAGAATCAGCCTTTGATTCGCATATTTCACTGATCCAGAATCAGCCTTTCGTTCTCATATTTCACTGATCCAGAATCAGCCTTTCGTTCTCATATTTCACTGATCCAGAATCAGCCTTTGATTCGCATATTTCACTGATCCAGAATCAGCCTTTAGTTCGCTATTTCAGTTTTAGTGCAGTGGCGCTCACTGATCCAGAATCAGCATATTTATGCATATCGCATATTCCAGTTTAAGTTGAAAATTTCGCTTTGTGCTTTTGTGAGTTCTATTAGTTTGGGTTTTTCATCATATTTTTATTTTTATTTTAATTAACACAAATAGTTTTAGTATTATTTATATACTATTATAGTTTTCATTAATATTTATATGTTCTGTTTTCTGTTTATTTTTAATAATTGTATGTGCTTTTGTCCATTCTTTTAGTTAGTATTACTATTTATTTTAATTAAGTAATTTCAGCTTTATTTCATCAACAAAAATATATTTTTTTATATTTCTATTTAGGTAAAATTTATTTTAATTTTAGCTTTAATTTAAAATTATTTCAGTTTATTGCCAAGGCACCGTTTCTAATTTTCGTTTACTTTGTTTTCTTATCTAATATTTATAAAAAAAAATTAATTCAGCTTTATTTCAGTTAATAAAAATATTTTTATAATTTGTATTCATATTTTGAATTCGCTTTTATTATCATATTTTCCATTTAAATTGTTTTATATATTTTATATATATATATATATATATAAAATTATATCACTATTTAGGTTAAATTTATTTTAATTTCAGTTTTACTTCAGCTATAGATTATTTGTTTCCAGTTAATAATTTTATTGCTTTAACTTTAATTTATTTCAGTTCATTGCCAAGGAAGGCAACGTTTCTAATGTTCTTCAAGTCTCTGTTTTTCATCTAATATTCACACTTTAACACTGAATGCGTGTAGAATCCCAGCGCTGACGGTGTGTGTGTGTGTGTGTGTGTGTGTGTGTGTGTGTGTGTGTGTGTGTGTGTGTGTGTGTGTGTGTGTGTTGCTCCTGCAGCGAGTCGTTGTTCACAGACATGGCCGACAGACTGTCGGAGGACGGTTGGAGAGAGCTGGGTTACGTCTACATCAACATCGACGACTGCTGGGCCTCCAAACTGAGAGACAGTCAGGGCCGACTGCAGGCCGACCCCAAACGGTGCTGACCTCTGACCTCTGACCTTCTTATAGCAGAATAGAGAATATCCAACTGAACACCAGAGTCTCTCACACACACACACACACACACACACACACACACACACACACACACACTCCATCTGAACACCAGAGGGCATCTCTCTCACACACACACACACACACACACACACTCCACATATCTATCTGAACACCAGAGGGCATCTCTCACACACACACACACACTCCATCTGAACACCAGAGGGCATCTCTCACACACACACACACACACACACACACACTCCATCTGAACACCAGAGGGCATCTCTCTCACACACACACACACACACACACACACACACACACACAAACACACACACACACACACACACACACACACACACACACACACTCCATCTGAACACCAGAGGGCATCTCTCTCACACACACACACACACACACACTCCATCTGAATACCAGAGGGCATCTCTCTCACACACACACACACACACACACACACTCCATCTGAACACCAGAGGGCATCTCTCACACACACACACACACACACACACACACACACACACACACACACTCCATCTGAACACCAGAGGGCATCTCTCTCACACACACACACACACACACACACACACACACACACACTCCATCTGAACACCACAGGGCATCTCTCTCACACACACACACACACACACACACACACACACACACACACACACACACACACTCCATCTGAACACCAGAGGGCATCTCTCTCACACACACACACACACACACACACACACACACACACACACACACTCCATCTGAACACCAGAGGGCATCTCTCTCACACACACACACACACACACACACACACTCCATCTGAACACCAGAGGGCATCTCTCTCTCACACACACACACACACACACACACACACTCACCACTAGATGGCGCTGAACATCACACACTGCAGCTTTAACTGCGATTACATGGAGATGGCGATGAATGGTTCAGCTCTACAGCAGAAGCTTTGCTCCTTCATCTCACGTTATTGTGAATCACTCTGCAGGTTTCCACATGGCATTCCTCGTCTGGCGCGTTACATCCATGATCGGGGGCTAAAGCTGGGCATTTATGGAGACATGGGCACATTCACGTGTGGCGGATATCCGGGAACAACTCTGGATAAAGTGCAGATAGACGCCCAGACGTTTGCGGACTGGGAAATCGACATGCTCAAACTGGACGGCTGTTACTCAAACTCCAGCTATCAGGAACTAGGTGAGGGAACCAACACAGTATTCTTCATTATAATAATTCATACGCAGAATAAAGGGGCGGGGCCTGGTTGAGTTAGTTAGTAGTGTGTTAAACTGGCAGTTATGGAAAGGGCCGGGACATTTCCCAAACACACTCGAAGCGCTTGACCAATCACAACACACTGATCCAGCCGACCAATCAGAGCACAGTGTGCTTTTCAGAAGGAGGGGCTTCATAGAGACAGGAAGTAAACAGAGCGTTACTGACAGACTGGGAAGAGAGGAGCCGCAACAATGGAGAATATGAGGAGAATAATCAACATTCAAGCAGGAAAACCTGTTCTAGTAGAGCCTGAAACAACAAGACTTTGAGAAAGGACATAATAGGCAGGAATGGGAGAAATTAAGCTTTTATTCAATTAAAACCGATTATTTAGTTAAATGATTCACTCTCAAAATCCCACATGTTGGTGGACAAAACAGTGTAAATGCAGTGAAAACACCTTTTACAAACCAAATTCTAAAGCTTGATTAATCAGACCAATAGGAGACTATAAACTACAGACGATTAATTATACAAATGTGCCATTAAATAAGATTTATAAAACTGATCCAAGATCAGATAAAAAATCATAGACAGTGGTTCATTGAAACCAGTGAAGTCTCCGAAGCCTCATTTGCTAAAATCCCGTCGAATCACCTTTATTTATAAAGAGTTCCCAGACAGCAACATAGTGTCGGCCCAGATCCGGCCCACATCTGGACCAGATTTGGGCCAGATCTGGGCTGATACTATGTTGCTGTCTGAGTTTTCTACAATACTGATAGTTTACAGATGACGTCACACACACAACGCTCATATTCTTTACAGTGTATGTTTGATACACGCTCTGAATCACTGATTCCAAACAAATGATTCGCAAAGGTTTCCGCTCCTGTTCTCATTATCTTTTGTTGACTATATTTAAACACAGGCTATCCGATGATGTCGAAGGCCCTGAACGCTACGGGCCGTCCCATTGGCTACTCCTGCAGTTGGCCCGCCTACCAGGGCGGACTCCCTCCTAAAGTGAGTAAAGTTACTGTAGTGTCTCTAATCTGAAGCCCGACTGAAATGTAATATATGATAAATAGGGGTGTATCGTGTCACAATATATCGCAATACAAAAATGTTTAGTTTTAGTGTCAGTACTATATTAAACTACTATATATAATGTTGAATATAATGTATAATAATGCATATTTGTGGGTCCTGATAATGCCAAATGTCTGATGTTACCAGTAAAAGTGGCCTATACATTATTATAAATATATCTAGTCAGTGAAACATATTCATCTAAAATAATTCTGTATTTTCATCTTCAGAATCATGAATATTGTTATTCTGGTGTCTCTATTGTTCATTGGGTTTCCAGCACCAAGTCCCAGACTATTCATTTACACACACAATGTAATATCAAATTTTAAGTATCGCGATAATATGGTATCGTGAGTTCAGTATCGCGATAATATGGGTTCGTGAGTTCAGTATCATGATAATATGGTATCGTGAGTTCAGTATCGTGATAATATGGTATCGTGAGTTCAGTATCGTGATAATATGGTATCGTGAGTTCAGTATCGCGATAATATGGGTTCGTGAGTTCAGTATCGTGATAATATGGTATCGTGAGTTCAGTATCGTGATAATATGGTATTGTGAGTTCAGTATCGTGATAATATGGTATCGTGAGTTCAGTATCGTGATATGGTATCGTGAGTTCAGTATCGCGATAATATGGGTTCGTGAGTTCAGTATCGCGATAATATGGTATCGTGAGTTCAGTATCGCGGTAATATGGGTTTGTGAGTTCAGTATCGTGATATGGTATCGTGAGTTCAGTATCGCGATAATATGGGTTCGTGAGTTCAGTATCATGATAATATGGTATCGTGAGTTCAGTATCGTGATAATATGGTATCGTGAGTTCAGTATCGCGATAATATGGTATCGTGAGTTCAGTATCGCGATAATATGGGTTCGTGAGTTCAGTATCGTGATAATATGGTATCGTGAGTTCAGTATCGCGATAATATGGGTTCGTGAGTTCAGTATCATGATAATATGGTATCGTGAGTTCAGTATCGTGATAATATGGTATCGTGAGTTCATTATCGTGATAATATGGTATCGTGAGTTCAGTATCGTGATATGGTATCGTGAGTTCAGTATCGCGATAATATGGGTTCGTGAGTTCAGTATCATGATAATATGGTATTGTGAGTTCAGTATCGTGATATGGTATCGTGAGTTCAGTATCGCGATAATATGGGTTCGTGAGTTCAGTATCGTGATAATATGGTATCGTGAGTTCAGTATCGCGATAATATGGGTTCGTGAGTTCAGTATCGTGATAATATGGTATCGTGAGTTCAGTATCGTGATAATATGGTATCGTGAGTTCATTATCGTGATAATATGGTATCGTGAGTTCAGTATCGCGATAATATGGTATCGTGAGTTCGGTATCGTGAGTTCAGTATCGTGATAATATGGTATCGTGAGTTCAGTATCGTGATATGGTATCGTGAGTTCAGTATCGTGATAATATGGTATCGTGAGTTCAGTATCGTGATAATATGGTATTGTGAGTTCAGTATCGTGATAATATGGTATCGTGAGTTCAGTATCGTGATAGTATGGTATCGTGAGTTCAGTATCGTGATAATATGGTATCGTGAGTTCAGTACCGTGATATGGTATCGTGAGTTCAGTATCGCGATAATATCGTATCGTGAGTTCAGTATCGCGATAATATGGGTTCGTGAGTTCAGTATCATGATAGTATGGTATCGTGAGTTCAGTATCGTGATAATATCATATCGTGAGTTCAGTATCGTGATAATATCGTATCGTGAGTTCAGTATCGCGATAGTATGGTATCGTGATAATATCGTATCGTGAGTTCAGTATCGTGATAATATCATATCGTGAGTTCAGTATCGTGATAATATCGTATCGTGAGTTCAGTATCGTGATATCATATCGTGAGTTCAGTATCGTGATAATATCGTATCGTGAGTTCAGTATCGCGATAGTATGGTATCGTGATAATATTGTATCGTGAGTTCAGTATCGTGATAATATCATATCGTGAGTTCAGTATCGTGATAATATCGTATCGTGAGTTCAGTATCGTGATAATATCATATCGTGAGTTCAGTATCGTGATAATATCGTATCGTGAGTTCAGTATCGTGATAATATCATATCGTGAGTTCAGTATCGTGATAATATTGTATCGTGAGTTCAGTATCGCGATAGTATGGTATCGTGATAATATCGTATCGTGAGTTCAGTATCGTGATAATATCATATCGTGAGTTCAGTATCGTGATAATATCGTATCGTGAGTTCAGTATCGTGATAATATCATATCGTGAGTTCAGTATCGTGATAATATGGTATCGTGAGTTCAGTATCGTGATAATATCATATCGTGAGTTCAGTATCGTGATAATATTGTATCGTGAGTTCAGTATCGCGATAGTATGGTATCGTGATAATATCGTATCGTGAGTTCAGTATCGTGATAATATCATATGAGTTCAGTATCGTGATAATATCGTATCGTGAGTTCAGTATCGTGATAATATGGTATTGTGAGTTCAGTATCGTGATAATATCGTATCGTGAGTTCAGTATCGTGATAATATCGTATCGTGAGTTCAGTATCTCGATAATATGGGTTCGTGAGTTCAGTATCGTGATAATATCGTATCGTGAGTTCAGTATCGTGATAATATCATATCGTGAGTTCAGTATCGTGATAATATCGTATCGTGAGTTCAGTATCGTGATAATATCATATCGTGAGTTCAGTATCGTGATAATATTGTATCGTGAGTTCAGTATCGTGATAATATCGTATCGTGAGTTCAGTATCTCGATAATATGGGTTCGTGAGTTCAGTATCGTGATAATATCGTATCGTGAGTTCAGTATCGTGATAATATCATATCGTGAGTTCAGTATCGTGATAATATCGTATCGTGAGTTCAGTATCGTGATAATATCGTATCGTGAGTTCAGTATCGCGATAGTATGGTATCGTGATAATATCGTATCGTGAGTTCAGTATCGTGATAATATCATATCGTGAGTTCAGTATCGTGATAATATCGTATCGTGAGTTCAGTATCGCGATAATATGGGTTCGTGAGTTCAGTATCGTGATAGTATGGTATCGTGATAATATCATATCGTGAGTTCAGTATCGTGATAATATTGTATCGTGAGTTCAGTATCGTGATCTGTATTGAATCGTGACGTGAGGGATTGTTACACCGCTAATGATGAGTGTTCTCAGGTGAACTACACACTGCTGGGTCAGATCTGTAACCTGTGGCGGAACTACGCTGACATCCAGGACTCGTGGGATAGCGTCCTGGGAATCGTGGACTGGTTCTTTGAAAATCAGGACGCTCTGCAACCCGTGGCCGGACCGGGTCAGTGGAACGACCCCGACATGGTGAGCTCATCATCACTGGCTGCGTTTACATGGGTCTTAACAAACCATACATCAATGGAACGCTTATTTATTCAGCTTTAATATGATGTATAAATCTTAATTTAAAAAAAAATGACACATATGTTCACATATGGTCAAAAGATCGGATCTGTGCATTAAGACTTGCAGTGTAAATGCAGCCACAGAAAACAATGATTTATGCTAATGATTTTATGCTAATGATTTATGCTAATGATTTATGCTCATTTGCATCATCCTCAGTTGCTGATTGGCGACTTCGGCCTCAGCCTGGACCAATCGCGCGCTCAGATGGCGCTGTGGGCGATCATGGCCGCTCCTCTCTTTATGTCCAACGACCTGCGTACGATTAGCAGCGACGCTCGCGCAATCCTGCAGAATAAAGTCGTCATCGGCATCAATCAGGACCACTTAGGCATCCAGGGCAGACGCCTGTTCAAGGTCAGTAATCTACAGGATCGGGTTTCACTGTTGCATTTGGCTCTTAGCTGGGCTATTGACTAAAACTAAGACTGTTAATAACGTTAAATGAAATATAAATATTAGTTGAAAACATTAAACTAAAATAAGTTTAAAAAAAACCCTAAAACAACTAAAATGACAAAAGCAAATTGCTAAAATTAAACTAAAATGAATACTAAAAATATAAAAATAATATCTAATTCAAAATATTAATAAAAATGCAGTCTTTGTCAATACCTACAAAGACTAAGACTATTAAAAACATTAAATGAAATATAAATATTAGTTGAAAACCTTAAACTAAATGAAATTTAAAAAAATAGCAAGATTAAAAAAAAAAAGAAAAAAATGACAAGCAAATTGCTAAAATTAAACTAAAACTAACACTACAAATCAGAGGTGTCAAAAGTATTCACATTCATTACTCTGGTAGAAGTATAGATACTAGGGTTTAAAAAGACTTCTGTAGAAGTTGAAGTATCAACTCAAGCTTTTTACTCAAGTTAAAGTATAAAAGTACTTGTTTCAAAACTACTTAAAGTGTAAAAGTAATGTAAGGAAAAAAATCTCTCTCTCTCTCTCTCTCTCTCTCTCTCTCTCTCTCTCTCTCTCTCTCTCTCTCTCTCTCTCTCTCTCTCTCTCTCTCTCTCTCTCTCTCTCTCTCTCTCTCTCTCTCTCTCTCTCTCTCTCTCTCTCTCTCTCTCTCTCTCTCTCTCTCTCTCTCTCTCTCTCTGAATCAATATTTGACGCGATTTGCCCCGATTTCTCCCTCGCTTACCGCATCTAGGTTTCCTTCGGAGGAGTTTTGTTGCTTCGCACAACCAAATGTGACTACAGCCTCTCACAATTTTTTTTTTTTTTACGACGACAAGCCGGAATGAAAACAAGCCGAAATTAAATAGGAGTAACGAGGCTATTTTTAAAATGTCAGGAGTAGAAAGTACAGATAATGGCGTGAAAATGTAAGGAGTAGAAGTAAAAAGTCGTCTGAAAAATAATTACCCCAGTAAAGTATAGATACCCCAAATTTCTACTTAAGTAAGGTAACGAAGTATTTGTACTTCGTTACTTGACACCTCTGCTACAAATATAAAAATGATAGCTAATTCAAAATATTAATAAAGGTACTCACTTTTACACTGCACTGTATTTTTTTTATTTATTTTTTTTAAATATAGTAGCATTTATTATTTAAACAGATTTGTATTACTTTATTAATAATGGTTATAATTTATTATAATTAATAATCAAATTAATTTATTTAATAATTTTTTTTAAGCCAAGACACTACAGGTGAAAAGGGTCAAATTTAACGAATAGAAAATACTTTTTTTTTTTTAATCTTATTAATTACATGACATGCCGATTAATTAATCGCACATGAAATTCGGCTGAGAAATTACCCTCAAAAGTTGATTTAAAGTCATTATTGTGTTAAATGAGAATGGCATCAAGTAGACATTAGAAAAATAGCTTTAGAGAGACGTATTTTATAAGATTCAACATAGAATTTATTACTCATAAATTAGCCATGTTTTTTTTCCTGAATTGGTATTTAAATATATCTTTGTTCCACTAAAGAAAGAAAGTCATACAAGTTTGAAACGACATGAGGGAGAGTAAATGTAAAAAAACCACTGAATTTTCACTTCTAGGCAAACTATCCACAAAATATGTTTGTTTTTTTGTTTTTTGTTTTTTAAAGCTGATTCATTCAGGAATTAAGTAAATGGCTCTCTTTATGAATGAGTCATTGAATCGTTGGTTCACCCGACTGATTCTTTCAAAACGCTGATTCATTCAATAACGAAACTTGAGCTTATTGAACTTATTTAGCAAATATTGAGCAAAAACAGACAATATTGTGTTTTAAATATAACATATACATATTTTTTTTTTTAACTGTTGTATAAAATCAGTACCACATTTGCATTTGTGTGATATATTGCTTAACTATATCATATGATATAAACATGAGACAAAAACTCGTACGAGTGCATTTTTGACCTGAAATCTTGAATAGAGCTCAAAAGCTGAGGAGTGCATGAGAAACAGTAGTTTGCACAGTTTGAAAGCGACGCTTGTGTGTTTCTGTCAGGAGAAGAGCGGGATTGAGGTGTACCTGCGACCTCTCTCTAAAGGAGCCAGCGCTCTGGTGTTCTTCAGCAGGAGGACAGATATGCCGTATCGATACATGACATCTCTGAAGACGCTGGGATACACACCTGGAGTGTATGAGGTGAGCTTTTAAACACAGACAAGCTGACAAACAGACTCTCTCCCTCTCTCTCTCTCTCTCTCTCTCTCTCTCTGTTAAAGGGATAGTTCACCCAAAAATGAAAATAAGCCCATGATTTACTCGCCCTGAACCCATCCTAGGTGTATATGACATTCTTCTTTCAGACGAACACAATCAGAGTTATATAAAAAAATATCCTGGCTCTTCCAAGCTTTATAATGGGAGTCACTGGGTATATTTTTTTGGAAGTCCATCAAAGTGCATCTGTCCATGATAAAGTGCTCCTCACGGCTCCGGGGGTTAATAAAGTACTTCTGAAGGGATGCGATGCGTTCATGTAAGAAAAATATCCATATTTAAAACTTTATCAACTAATAAAAAAGGGTAAAGGGTTTACTAAAATCTTGTATTAAAATAGAATTTACTTTCTATAAACTGGTCAATGACATGGAAATGTTTAAATACAAATGGGGAATTAATAAATGTTAATGATGATGGCTGTTTAGAAATGTATATTTAAGTGTAACTGTGTTTGAAAAGGATTATTTATTTATTTTTCATTCTCTTTTTATTCTCTTCTCCTGGAAACATTGTTAATGTGAAAAGTCTCTCTCTCTCTCTCTCTCTCTCTCTCTCTCTCTCTCTCTCTCTCTCTCTCTCTCTCTCTCTCTCTCTCTCTCTCTCTCTCTCTCTCTCTCTCTCTCTCTCTCTCTCTCTCTCTCTCTCTCTCAGGTGTTTGATGTGTTTTGGGAGAAGCGTTTGCCCGAACTGAAGGACAGCACAGAGTTCGTTGTGTCGGTCAACCCGTCTGGTGTGGTCATGTGGTACATCTATCCAGCAGCTGATTGGTGGAAAGGGGCGGAGCCTAGTCGTTTCAGCAAGAAGCTGATGGGTCCAAAGTTCCATCGATATGCTAATGAGGCCGACGCCCCTCTAGTGCTTTGATTGTTTTTGGAAAGGAAATTAACTACGCACTCAGGGATCTTTAGCCAATCAAACGTGCCTCGCTCGATTTTTATAAAAATGTACAAAATTTTAGGACTGTTTCTACTGAATGTCTTTTGAATGAGTTTCCATTAATGATTTTGCATTGACTTTAATAAGAAGCCTAACGCTAGCATCTCATTTGAGCAAATTCACGTTTCAAGTTGCTTTCGCATGTAAATCAAGATGTTCGGATCATGATGCATTCGGTGATGTGTGATACTGTATTTGAACTCAAATAAACACAAATGATGGTCAACCTCACAGACGTTACAGTGTGGATTTGTACACTAGTATTTGATTGATGCTTTACCCTGATGATAATTAGCTGCAGCTTTCATTGTTTATCAGTAAACTGACAGTCTTACATAATGTGGATTCCTGTTCATTAAACCAAAAGTATTAATCCACTGAACATGTGCTTTCAGTTCCTGAACCCTGAATCAGGGTTTCTCTGTGTTTGGTGTTTTTAGCCCCCAACGGCGCCTCCCAGGCAGCGAGGGGATGGGTAGGTTTAAGGTTGAGGTTAGGGTTAGCTGCCTCTAAGGAGCCATTGGGGGCTAAAAACACCATCGAGCGGGTTTCTCAGTCAAAAATGTTAAATCCAACTTGCATCATCAGACCCGTTTGATATGATTTCAGGCTAATCAGTGAACAGGCCAAACAGGAACAAAACCTCACTTCATATAAGAGTATTTATAATGTCCTCAAGCAACAAAGAAATGCCACAGTTGATCAAGACTTTGAAGCAGAAATGAGGGAAACTCCCGCTTTCCTTGCCATTAATGTTGGACAACACGACCACGTCTCCTTCCGTTAAAAATAATGGCTAGTGCGGTGGCTGAGATATACACAACACTAACAACATCAGTTGCCACGATTTTTGGAAAGACTTATCGCGAGGAAAAAAATACATTTTAGCCGCACAACATTGGTTAATGGAAACACCGTCATTTCGCAATAGATTTTTTATCGACATTTCGAAAATATCGCAAAAGTTTTGTGCAAATCTGTAATGGAAGTGTGGCTAATGATTCCACTGCTGGTTATATTCACCGGTGAGAGTCGGGTCATGATGGGCGAGTGGTTAAACACACGGTCTCTGTGTGCGAGGCTGCGATAGAAACACGGGTTCAAATCTGACTTTAACTGGTTTATTGTAGAATCACGGGGTCACAACAGTGAAATATGAGTTCCAGCAGGTGAAACCCAAGAGATCTGTGGCTCACAGGTATGAGCGCTGCCTCATGGTTCAGAGGTTCCTGGTTCGAATCCCAGTCAGATCTCCAAGAAATCAACAAATGGAGTGATTGGTGGAGAGGATAAGAGGATAAGAGGATGGAGGAGCCCAAGACAGGGTCCAGGTGGAGCAACTGGTTATCCAGGAAAACCAGCTGTAAAATTGTCGACTTAGTCTCAGAACTGGATATTTTTATTATAAGTACACATTTGATGGAAAAGATAACTGCTGCTGTTTATGGTCTGAGAAATCCCCAGGGGGAGGAGTTTGGATATTGCCTCCCCCCTTCGTTTCCGAGCTTCTCTCACCTGATCCCATCACTCCTGACGCCTGTCTCTGATCATGGTCAGGCAACCGTTCCTCAACGCAACCACGCTTCAGTGTCCAGGCCGGTTTTGAACCGGGATCCTCCCAACCAGGAAGGACATGCTCAACCCACTGAGCCACTGGAACATCCACTCTCACGCTTCTTTTTTTGGGGGGCATGTATTTTTTATTGGGACAAAACCAGTAAAACTAAAGCATTTTAGCAAAGAGTGGGATTCAAACTCAGATTCTCCTCATGATGGAGCAACGCTGAACCCACTGAACCACTGGAGCTTCCACTCTTACACCTTTTTTTTGGAGGGATGTCTTTTTTATTGGGACAAAACCAGTAAAACTAAAGCATTTTAGCAAAGAGTGGGATTCGAACTCAGATTCTCCTCATGATGGAGCAACGCTAAACCCACTGAACCACTGGAGCTTCCACTCTTACACCTCTTTTTTGGGGGGGGGGGGAATGTCTTTTTTATTGGGACAAAACCAGTAAAACTAAAGCATTTTAGCAAAGAGTGGGATTCGAACTCAGATTCTCCTCATGATGGAGCAACGCTGAACCCACTGAACCACTGGAGCTTCCACTCTTACACATCTTTTTTGGGGGGGGGGGGGATGTCTTTTTTATTGGGACAAAACCAGTAAAACTAAAGCATTTTAGCAAAGAATGGGATTTGAACTCAGATTCTCCTCATGATGGAGCAACGCTCAACCCACTGAACCACTGGAGCTTCCACTCTTACACCTCTTTTTTGGGGGGGGGGGAATGTCTTTTTTATTGGGACAAAACCAGTAAAACTAAAGCATTTTAGCAAAGAATGGGATTCGAACTCAGATTCTCCTCATGATGGAGCAACGCTGAACCCACTGAACCACTGGAGCTTCCACTCTTACACATCTTTTTTGGGGGGGGGGGGGGGGATGTCTTTTTTATTGGGACAAAACCAGTAAAACTAAAGCATTTTAGCAAAGAGTGGGATTTGAACTCAGATTCTCCACATGATGGAGCAACGCTGAATCCACTGAACCACTGGAGCTTCCAGTCTTACACCTCTGTTTTTTTTGGGGGGGGGATGTCTTTTTTATTGGGACAAAACCAGTAAAACTAAAGCATTTTAGCAAAGAGTGGGAATCGAACACAAATTCTCCACATGATGGAGCAACGCTGAACCCACTGAACCACTGGAGCTTCCACTCTTACACCTCTTTTTTTGGGGGGGGAAATGCCTTTTTTATTGGGACAAAACCAGTAAAACTAAAGCATTTTAGCAAAGAGTTGGATTTGAACTCAGATTCTCCTCATGATGGAGCAACACTCAAACCACTGAACCACTGGAGCTTCCACTCTTACACCTCTTTTTTGGGGGGGGGGATGTCTTTTTTATTGGGACAAAACCAGTAAAACTAAAGCATTTTAGCAAAGAGTTGGATTTGAACTCAGATTCTCCACATGATGGAGCAACGCTAAACCCACTGAACCACTGGAGCTTCCACTCTTACACCTCTTTTTTGGGGGGGGGGATGTCTTTTTTATTGGGACAAAACCAGTAAAACTAAAGCATTTTAGCAAAGAGTGGGAATCGAACACAAATTCTCCACATGATGGAGCAACACTCAACCCACTGAACCACTGGAGCTTCCACTCTTACACCTCTTTTTTTGGGGGGGGGGATGTCTTTTTTATTGGGACAAAACCAGTAAAACTAAAGCATTTTAGCAAAGAGTGGGATTCGAACACAAATTCTCCACATGATGGAGCAACACTCAACCCACTGAACCACTGGAGCTTCCACTCTTACACCTCTTTTTTTGGGGGGGGGGATGTCTTTTTTATTGGGACAAAACCAGTAAAACTAAAGCATTTTAGCAAAGAGTGGGATTCGAACACAAATTCTCCACATGATGGAGCAACGCTGAACCCACTGAACCACTGGAGCTTCCACTCTTACACCTCTTTTTTTGGGGGGGGGGATGTCTTTTTTATTGGGACAAAACCAGTAAAACTAAAGCATTTTAGCAAAGAGTGGGATTCGAACACAAATTCTCCACATGATGGAGCAACGCTGAACCCACTGAACCACTGGAGCTTCCACTCTTACACCTCTTTTTTGGGGGGGGGGCATGTCTTTTTTATTGGGACAAAACCAGTAAAACTAAAGCATTTTAGCAAAGAGTGGGATTCGAACACAAATTCTCCACATGATGGAGCAACACTCAACCCACTGAACCACTGGAGCTTCCACTCTTACACCTCTTTTTTTTGGGGGGGGGGGGGATGTCTTTTTTATTGGGACAAAACCAGTAAAACTAAAGCATTTTAGCAAAGAGTGGGAATCGAACACAAATTCTCCACATGATGGAGCAACGCTAAACCCACTGAACCACTGGAGCTTCCAGTCTTACACCTCTGTTTTTTTGGGGGGGGGGGAATGTCTTTTTTATTGGGACAAAACCAGTAAAACTAAAGCATTTTAGCAAAGAGTGGGATTCGAACACAAATTCTCCACATGATGGAGCAACGCTGAACCCACTGAACCACTGGAGCTTCCACTCTTACACCTCTTTTTTTGGGGGGGGGAATGTCTTTTTTATTGGGACAAAACCAGTAAAACTAAAGCATTTTAGCAAAGAGTGGGATTCGAACACAAATTCTCCACATGATGGAGCAACGCTGAACCCACTGAACCACTGGAGCTTCCACTCTTACACCTCTTTTTTGGGGGGGGGGCATGTCTTTTTTATTGGGACAAAACCAGTAAAACTAAAGCATTTTAGCAAAGAGTGGGATTCGAACACAAATTCTCCACATGATGGAGCAACACTCAACCCACTGAACCACTGGAGCTTCCACTCTTACACCTCTTTTTTTGGGGGGGGGGAATGTCTTTTTTATTGGGACAAAACCAGTAAAACTAAAGCATTTTAGCAAAGAGTGGGAATCGAACACAAATTCTCCACATGATGGAGCAACACTGAACCCACTGAACCACTGGAGCTTCCACTCTTACACCTCTTTTTTTGGGGGGGGGGAATGTCTTTTTTATTGGGACAAAACCAGTAAAACTAAAGCATTTTAGCAAAGAGTGGGAATCGAACACAAATTCTCCACATGATGGAGCAACACTCAACCCACTGAACCACTGGAGCTTCCACTCTTACACCTCTTTTTTTTGGGGGGGGGAATGTCTTTTTTATTGGGACAAAACCAGTAAAACTAAAGCATTTTAGCAAAGAGTGGGAATCGAACACAAATTCTCCACATGATGGAGCAACACTCAACCCACTGAACCACTGGAGCTTCCAGTCTTACACCTCTGTTTTTTTGGGGGGGGGGAATGTCTTTTTTATTGGGACAAAACCAGTAAAACTAAAGCATTTTAGCAAAGAGTGGGATTCAAACTCAGATTCTCCTCATGATGGAGCAACGCTAAACCCACTGAACCACTGGAGCTTCCACTCTTACACCTCTTTTTTTGGGGGGGGGAATGTCTTTTTTATTGGGACAAAACCAGTAAAACTAAAGCATTTTAGCAAAGAGTGGGATTCGAACACAAATTCTCCACATGATGGAGCAACGCTGAACCCACTGAACCACTGGAGCTTCCACTCCTACACCTCTTTATTTTGGGGGGGGGAATGTCTTTTTTATTGGGACAAAACCAGTAAAACTAAAGCATTTTAGCAAAGAGTGGGATTCGAACTCAGATTCTCCACATGATGGAGCAACACTCAAACCACTGAACCACTGGAGCTTCCACTCTTACACCTCTTTTTTTGGGGGGGGGAATGTCTTTTTTATTGGGACAAAACCAGTAAAACTAAAGCATTTTAGCAAAGAATGGGATTCGAACTCAGATTCTCCACATGATGGAGCAACACTCAAACCACTGAACCACTGGAGCTTCCACTCTTACACCTCTTTTTTTGGGGGGGGGAATGTCTTTTTTATTGGGACAAAACCAGTAAAACTAAAGCATTTTTGCAAAGAGTGGGATTCAAACTCAGATTCTCCACATGATGGAGCAACACTCAAACCACTGAACCACTGGAGCTTCCACTCTTACACCTTGTTTTTTTGGGGGGGCATGTCTTTTTTATTGGGACAAAACCAGTAAAAACTAAAGCATTTTAGCAAAGAGTGGGATTTGAACTCAGATTCTCCACATGATGGAGCAACGCTGAACCCACTAAGCCACTGGAGCTTCCACTCTTACACCTCTTTTTTTGGGGGGGGAATGTCTTTTTTATTGGGACAATAACCAGTAAAACTAAAGCATTTTAGCAAAGAGTGGGATTCGAACACAAATTCTCCACATGATGGAGCAACGCTGAACCCACTGAACCACTGGAGCTTCCACTCTTACACCTCTTTTTTGGGGGGGGGGGCATGTCTTTTTTATTGGGACAAAACCAGTAAAACTAAAGCATTTTAGCAAAGAGTGGGATTCGAACTCAGATTCTCCACATGATGGAGCAACACTCAAACCACTGAACCACTGGAGCTTCCACTCTTACACCTCTTTTTTTGGGGGGGGGAATGTCTTTTTTATTGGGACAAAACCAGTAAAACTAAAGCATTTTAGCAAAGAATGGGATTCGAACTCAGATTCTCCACATGATGGAGCAACACTCAACCCACTGAACCACTGGAGCTTCCACTCTTACACCTCTTTTTTTGGGGGGGGGAATGTCTTTTTTTATTG
The DNA here is from genome assembly GCA_021464565.1 of Rutilus rutilus. Classification (NCBI taxonomy): domain Eukaryota; kingdom Metazoa; phylum Chordata; class Actinopteri; order Cypriniformes; family Leuciscidae; genus Rutilus; species Rutilus rutilus. The sequence continues at coordinate 51,409,714 of JAJAQA010000005.1, forward strand.
GGACAAAACCAGTAAAACTAAAGCATTTTTGCAAAGAGTGGGATTCGAACTCAGATTCTCCACATGATGGAGCAACACTCAAACCACTGAACCACTGGAGCTTCCACTCTTACACCTTGTTTTTTTGGGGGGGCATGTCTTTTTTATTGGGACAAAACCAGTAAAACTAAAGCATTTTAGCAAAGAGTGGGATTTGAACTCAGATTCTCCACATGATGGAGCAACGCTGAACCCACTAAGCCACTGGAGCTTCCACTCTTACACCTCTTTTTTTGGGGGGGGGATGTCTTTTTTATTGGGACAATAACCAGTAAAATTAAAGCATTTTAGCAAAGAATGGGATTTGAACTCAGATTCTCCTCATGATGGAGAAACACACAACCCACTGAACCACTGGAGCTTCCACTCTTTCACTTTGTTTTTGGGGGGCATGTCTTTTATATTTGGACAAAACCAGTGAAAATAAAGCATTTTAACAAAGAGTGGGATTTGAACCAGGATCCTCCCAACAGGGTGGAACATGTTCATACCACTGAGCCACAGGAGTTTCCATACATGGAATGCTTTTTTGGGAGGCATGTATTTGTTATTTGGATAAAACTGGTGAAACTAAAGCATTTTTACCATCAAGAGGGATTCGAAGCAGGAATTTCCAAATCACAGAGCCACTGGGCTCAACTGCTTCAAGGAAAAGATGTTCATTGTGTCTGTGGGATTTGTGGGATTGGACTGTGTAATTCATCATATCACCACAGAGGAGCGCAATAACAAGCTTGAATATAAAACGAACTTGACAAAACAAAACAAAAAGCATTTTCACGCTAATATATAACAAGTTTTTCCATCAAGAATAGCTCGTTTAAACAAATATTTTTGTTTAGTCAGATAATAAAAGTGTTTTTCCACATTGACAAAAGTACAACATCTTGAGGTTTGAACTACAAAAAAAGTTTTACCAGTTTTACTGGTTTTGTCCCAATAAAAAAGACATCCCTCCAAAAGAAGAGGTGTAAGAGTGGAAGCTCCAGTGGTTCAGTGGGTTGAGCGTTGCTCCATCATGTGGAGAATCTGAGTTCGAATCCCATTCTTTGCTAAAATGCTTTAGTTTTACTGGTTTTGTCCCAATAAAAAAGACATCCCTCCAAAAAAAGAGGTGTAAGAGTGGAAGCTCCAGTGGTTCAGTGGGTTGAGTGTTGCTCCATCATGAGGAGAATCTGAGTTCGAATCCCATTCTTTGCTAAAATGCTTTAGTTTTACTGGTTTTGTCCCAATAAAAAAGACATTCCCCCCCCAAAAAAAGAGGTGTAAGAGTGGAAGCTCCAGTGGTTCAGTGGGTTGAGCGTTGCTCCATCATGAGGAGAATCTGAGTTTGAATCCCATTCTTTGCTAAAATGCTTTAGTTTTACTGGTTTTGTCCCAATAAAAAAGACATTCCCCCCCAAAAAAAGAGGTGTAAGAGTGGAAGCTCCAGTGGTTCAGTGGGTTCAGCGTTGCTCCATCATGAGGAGAATCTTGAGTTTGAATCCCACTCTTTGCTAAAATGCTTTAATTTTACTGGTTTTGTCCCAATACAAAAGACATCCCTCCAAAAAAAGAGGTGTAAGAGTGGAAGCTCCAGTGGTTCAGTGGGTTCAGCGTTGCTCCATCATGTGGAGAATCTGAGTTCGAATCCCATTCTTTGCTAAAATGCTTTAGTTTTACTGGTTTTGTCCCAATAAAAAAGACATCCCCCCCCAAAAAAAGAGGTGTAAGAGTGGAAGCTCCAGTGGTTCAGTGGGTTCAGCGTTGCTCCATCATGAGGAGAATCTTGAGTTTGAATCCCATTCTTTGCTAAAATGCTTTAGTTTTACTGGTTTTGTCCCAATAAAAAAGACATTCCCCCCCAAAAAAAGAGGTGTAAGAGTGGAAGCTCCAGTGGTTCAGTGGGTTCAGCGTTGCTCCATCATGTGGAGAATCTGTGTTCGAATCCCATTCTTTGCTAAAATGCTTTAGTTTTACTGGTTTTGTCCCAATAAAAAAGACATTCCCCCCCCCAAAAAAAGGTGTAAGAGTGGAAGCTCCAGTGGTTCAGTGGGTTGAGTGTTGCTCCATCATGAGGAGAATCTTGAGTTTGAATCCCACTCTTTGCTAAAATGCTTTAATTTTACTGGTTTTGTCCCAATACAAAAGACATCCCTCCAAAAAAAGAGGTGTAAGAGTGGAAGCTCCAGTGGTTCAGTGGGTTCAGCGTTGCTCCATCATGAGGAGAATCTGAGTTCAAATCCCATTCTTTGCTAAAATGCTTTAGTTTTACTGGTTTTGTCCCAATACAAAAGACATTCCCCCCCAAAAAAAGAGGTGTAAGAGTGGAAGCTCCAGTGGTTCAGTGGGTTGAGTGTTGCTCCATCATGAGGAGAATCTTGAGTTTGAATCCCACTCTTTGCTAAAATGCTTTAATTTTACTGGTTTTGTCCCAATACAAAAGACATCCCTCCAAAAAAAGAGGTGTAAGAGTGGAAGCTCCAGTGGTTCAGTGGGTTCAGCGTTGCTCCATCATGTGGAGAATCTGAGTTCAAATCCTGTTCTTTGCTAAAATGCTTTAGTTTTACTGGTTTTGTCCCAATAAAAAAGACATCCCTCCAAAAAAAGAGGTGAAAGAGTGGAAGCTCCAGTGGTTCAGTGGGTTGAGTGTTGCTCCATCATGTGGAGAATCTGAGTTCAAATCCTGTTCTTTGCTAAAATGCTTTAGTTTTACTGGTTTTGTCCCAATAAAAAAGACATCCCTCCAATGAAAGAGTGGAAGCTCCAGTGGCTCAGTGGGTTGAGCATGTTCTCCCCGGTCAGGAGGATTATGGTTTGAAACTGTCCTGGACACTGAAAAAAAAAACCACATTTGCTTATGTGTTTCATCATTTACTCAAGCAAACAATAAAAGCTCAAAACACTGATCACTGAATCAGGAGTTGTGTTTTAATCATGATGCCCTGTGTTCAGATCCACCATTGCTGGTTATATTCAGCGGTGAGAGTCGGGTCATGATGGGCGAGTGGTTAAACACACGGTCTCTGTGTGCGAGGCTGCGATAGAGACACGGGTTCAAAACTGACTTTAACTGGTTTATTGTAGAATCACGGGGTCACAACAGTGAAATATGAGTTCCAGCAAGTGAAAACCAAGAGATCTGTGGCTCACAGGTATGAGCGCTGCCTCATGGTTCAGAGGTTCCCGGTTCGAATCCCGGTCAGATCTCCAAGAAATTAACAAAAGGAGTGATTGGTGGAGAGGACAAGAGGATGGAGGACTGAGGAGGAGCCCAAGACAGGGTCCAGGTGGAGCAACTGGTTATCCAGGAAAACCATCTGTAAAATTGTTGACTTAGTCTCAGAACTGGATATTTTTATTATAAGTACACATTTGATGTAAAAGATAACCGCTGCTGGTTATGGTCTGAGAAATCCCCAGGGGGAGGAGTTTGGATATTGCCTCCCCCCTTCGTTTCCGAGCTTCTCTCACCTGATCCGATCACTCCTGACGCCTGTCTCGGATCATGATCAGGCAACCGTTCCTCAACGCAACCATGCTTCAGTGTACAGGCCGGTTTTGAACCGGGATCCTCCCAACCAGGAAGGACATGCTCAACCCACTGAGCCACTGGAACATCCACTCTCACTCTTCTTTTTTTTGGGGGCATGTCTTTTTTATTTGGACAAAACCAAAGAAACTAAAGCATTTTTACAAAGAGTGGGATTCAAACTAAGGTTCTCCATATTGTGGAGTAATGCTCAGTCCACTGAGCCACAGGAGCTTCCACTCTTACATCTCTTTTTTTGGGGGGCATGTCTTTTTTATTTTGACAAAACCAAAGAAACTAAAATGTTTTTACCACATAGAGAAGGATTCGACCCAGGACCCTCCCAACAGGGAAGAACATGCTCGTACCACTGAGCCACAGGAGAGGTTATTTTTCAGCATGTCTTTTTGGGACAATATTTGTCTCTATTTATCATTCATCAACTAAAACTAAAGAACATTCCACCTCAGAAGAGAGATTTGAACCGGGATTCTCCATGTAAAGTAGTGACCGCTGAGCCAGAGAAGCTTCCTCAGCTAAACTTTGTGTTTTTGGAGGGAGTTTTGTCAAATCTGATTATTAAAACTAATAAAACTAAAGCATTTTCAACCTTAAAATGAAAATATTATTCCACAATAGTGAGAACTGAACCTGGATTCTCCACATGAGGGCGACACTCACACCTCTGAAACCTTTACTTACACGTTACCTATTATTTTTTTATACCTGTTTCTGTCCATGCTCAACCAAAATCACATTATAATAAACCACAGCTTCATGTGCTAAATCTGAGATAAATCTGAATAGATTCAAACAAGTGTTTCAGAAAATGGTTCACTGTTGCTCGTGACTCTGGCGACACCTGCTGGTCAAAACTGGAAATGCAACGAGAACAAACGCGTAATGATCGCTGATATCATATTAATGGCGCCTTTTACACACTAATCAAAACATAATCTCGTAAATGATATATAGTAATCATTAAGTATGAAGTGTATCATTTGTGTTCTTTTATAAATATGGGGGTGGGGTCATTTAGATAAAATGAACTCATTACACAAACATTAATAAACTGGCCCGAGATCAGTTAAAACAAATGCCCCCTAGTGATGAATAATTTGGAATGAACAAAGCCTCTTTGGCTTAGATCATGTGTATTGACCAGTTTATGATGCGTTTTCCTATTTCTTTATTGTGTAATGTGGCTGTTTATGTACGTATAAGATCTGCAAAGTTACAAATCTTAGTCTCCCACACAAAGATCTAAAAGAGAAAGGCAGATCCAAAACGTCTCGATCGGATGGTCCCTCGCCGACCTACGTCACTAGCCAGACATATTTGCATAATGCCGCCCAAATGCGTACGCAAAGAAAGAAGGCGTGGCTTTAATTGTGGTGCTCGCCGCCGCCATTTTGTGGAGATGCAGTGTGTTTCTTTCTACGCGAAAGCAAAAGTTCTTTATTTGGCCTTCTAAAAGTGGACACAATTAGGAATCAGTGGCTAAGATTTATTCACAACACTGTTCCAGAACAGTACAACCCAAATGTTCGTGTGTGTTCAGCGTATTTTACGGAGGACAGTTTCCTGAACCTGGGAGAGACTGGGAACAAAGGCAATTAAAAAATTTCTAGGGCAATCTGGCGCTTCCGAATCAGATCCAGTAAGTATCTTTTATTATTTGCTATTGACTGTTCAAATGCAGAGTTTTGTGCAGTGTAGAGTAAGACATATTTTGGGGGTTCGGTTGGTTTATGTTACCTCAGGATGACCTGATGTGACGTCAGTAGGAAGAGCGGGAGATTTTTTATTAATTTTATTTTTTATAAATAAATCAACAAAAATGTAAATTATGAATAAGAAAATGAGTCTAAGACATCATCAGGAGCCTAAATTGGGAAAATGGAGTGGGGAAACGTGCAAGGTATCCTTATATAGCCTAATGCATAAAATAGGCTAATATCTCTACATAGGGCAAAACCGGACATAAAAACGTGTTGTGTAACTTAATGTATTTTTTTTTAAAACACAAACGTTATATAACTCCCTTTTATTGTTTTTACTGTGCAGTTTTGGGGGATTTATGGTATTTTTGTATTTGCCTCAATTTATAATCATTTAAATATATCCTTTACATCAAAGCACGTCTTGAACATTGGAGGGGGGACCACATTTTTTAGGGGGTGGGTGATTAGGGGGTCATTTGTCTTTTTTATATAAAGAAAACAAATTATTAAATATTTGTTAAATAAAAAGGTTTTAAAAAATCAATGTAAACTTATTGGAAAAGATCGTTTCTCACTGATGCGAACTAACCACCACACAGAATATGAAGAATATCAAAACCTTTAGGAGTCGGCTGTCCACGGCAGTCCTAAACCTGCCAAGACACCAACACACTCAGCAAAATATCGTAGAATTATCGTTAAAATCCCAGAAAATATAGAGTTATAATTTTTTGTCGATTTCGCACACCCCTACGCAACGCAACTTGTTTGCTTGTCACTCGTAGCACACTCCTTTATCAAGGCATATGAACCAAACTTCATGTCTATTAACATTTTATTGTGTTTTTTTAAGTGTAACTATATCGAGCATTTTTCTATCGTTATTGATGAAGGTGTACATTTATTAAATACCGATACCGTTTTATCGCCCAGGCCTAGATCTACATTTCTCAATTTCATTTATGGTAATTATATAAAAATCTACTAGCCTACATCTACTGGAAAACAAACACTTTGAAAAATTAAAATAACATGAATTTTCAACTACAGCCACTAGATGGCAGCAGAGGACCACTCAATGGCTCATGTATCTTTCCCAAGTTTTTCATTTAGAATTGTTTAGACATTAAAAAAATCTTTATTATAACAACAATTTGAACCACGGCTTGTGTAATGTGTGTGTATCAGGTTCCGATCGATCGGCTTGGACATTCCAGAACTGATATGGTAAAACTGACGACATGATTAACTGTCTATATAATTACTTTGGAAGCTGAAGCTTGTGATTATGGTAAGGGGCGTTAACATTTCCGACACACGCTTGAGGTGTTCGGCCAATCACAACGCACTGGGTCAGCTGGCCAATCAGAGCACACTATGCTTTTCGGAAGGAGGGGCTTTGTAGAATTCAAAAGATTGGGCATAGAGGAGCTACAATAATGTACAGTCTGTGAAAAATAATGCATTTTTGGAACATTAAAGCAAGTAAACATATTCTATTACACCCAATACACAACATATTGATCTTTGAGAATAGCATCATATGACCCTTTTAATACACTAATGATTCGAAACAAAGGATTCGCTGCAGAATAATTCACGTTTATCTCAGCTGTCGTTGTTTAAACTAAAATGTGTGTGTGGTTGGACTAAAATAAAATAAACTTCTGAAACCAAAAACCATAAGGGGTCCGTTTACGTTGTTTTCATTAGTTTTTCGATTTAATATTAAAAGTAGAAAAAGAAAACGGCACAATTTATTCATAAAAAATAAATAAAAAAACCCGGAAAAACGAGAATTCGCCTTCAGGGGTAGAAAATTGATAAGCGGCTTGAATATTCAATTTCCACATGTGGACGGGCATGAGACGCCTCTTTTCGCTGATTGGTCAACCAAAGATCAACCCGTGCCACTCTCAGTTCTTCCACAGTTCCATCAAGATGAAATACTCATTTTTTTGAAGAAAAAAAGAAAGAAGAAAAACGAATAAATGCACGTTTTTTCATTTTTCTTTCCATATCAAATCGAAAACAAATTAACGCATCAAACACAAATCCCATAATGTGCGTCATCAAACACGAATAGACAGTCCCGCCCCAAACTCACGTCATCGGACGGATTAAACAAACGGTGTTTAGTCCACTAAAACGGTGCAAATAATGCGATTTATAAAACACTGAACGATCAGTTAACGTTTGCACTCATGAATACTTTATATATAGAAGTCGACTTTGCTCCTACTCACCTGGTTTGTCCTGGAAATGCGCATGCACCACACGCTAACATTAACATTTTAAGCTAATCACATAGACTGTAAATATCATGTCACGCTATCTGCTGTAATATGGAAACGCTAGATTGTTGAAAGTTCAATTCTGGTATTATGCATGTATATATATATATTTTTATCTTTTGCAATAAAAATGAACAAGTAGGCTAAATAAAAGCAGATTTCTTCAGTCCGGTTAGCATTCGCCACACGTCAATAAATCTCCAACTTTAGGTGTGGGTTTGACACACAAAACCTTGACTAACAGACTCCAGAGAATTAAGAGACATGATAATGATGGAAAGTTTATTTCTGTAGTAGATTTAAGCATTTTTCCATAAACAAGTATTGGTTTTGTAATTTCAGATTAACCGATAAATGGTGCCATCTTGTGGGCGTCTTGAGAATTGTGGGCAAGACCTAGCTTTGATTAATTAACTTTAACATAACATCCATTAATGCACTAATAAGATATGCTACATAAATGTTTGATAGGCCTATGTCGTTTAAACTATTTAAAATAGTCACGTAATCCGTTAAATTCTGTCCCAATAAAGATTAGAGATCGATTGATACAGATTTTTTACAATACCAATTATTTGCATGTTTATGTGCCCGATAACTGATATCCTATATTTATTTATCCTAAAACCTATATTTTTTTTATCGTTATATTTCTGTATTTTTGACAATTATAAATAACAGCACTGAACTGAACAAACTGTTTTAATTAACATTTTTTAAATACTGTAATTTTAGCAATTTCACTCCCTCGTTACATACAAAACACATTTCTACATCAATAAATAAAAAAATATAGTGCACTGTCACTAAAGTGTCTTTTTTAAAATAAAATCTTCGATAAGGTAAACAAACAGGTCATGAATATAGGCTAGCATGTAGAAATAATTCTAACAAATTAAAAAAGCATAAAACATTCTAAACTGCCTGAATAGTGAATACAATTTATTTTTTATTTTTCAATGTAATGCATGTAAAGTTACGACTTTATCGGGACAGGACTTGACGGATTACGTGACTCCGTCTCTATTTTTAGCGCCAAGTTTTAAACTTAATAACAAGCATTTATGTAACATCTCATTTGTGCATTGATGGCTGTTATGTTAAATAAAGTTTATTAATTAAGGGATGGAAGTTATTTTACTTTTGAACACCATTGTTGACTCGTTTAATGTCGGTCTTGCACGAAATTCTTAAAACGGCCACAAGATGGCGCCATTTATCGGAGAATCCGATAATACAAAATCTATACCCGATTATGGGAAAATGCTTAAATATCGGGAAACCGATATATCGGTGGACCTCTACCGATAAACAGAACCGATATTAATAACACACACTTCTAATAGAGGAGTCTGAAAAAGTGCCACAAAATAAAGACGTGTTTGTCACACAAAACCACTCCACTTCCTGCTCGTAGGAATACGTGTTCAAACGTTTATTTTTTTTCCAAACAAACACACATTAAAACTCTGATGGCGATTGTGGATTGCTCTGCTACTTGAAGTCACAATACACAAGAATGGCACCAAAAAGACAAACGAGTTTGACCAGGACACAAACGAAAGAAAACTGATCAAGTGAAGTGGCCCGTCCGCTCCGAATCCACATTTTCGTTCTTATCAAGATCAACCAGTTCATTTTAACACAATACAGCGATTCTTTTGTCATTTCTTCTTGAAATAAACAGTATTTACAGCTCAGTGCCATGTTGAATATTATAAAACTCACATCTCAGATGAGGGAAACAGCCTGTAAACGCGAGACATTTGTAAACTCACTCGTGTGTTTGACGGAACAGGCAAGTGTGAAAATAACCGCCCAGCTGACAAATCAAACGTTTCGTTCGGAAACATTATTTCTGAACGTTCTCTGAAAACTCTAAAAGCATTTTGAATTTTTAAAAATGCTCAACATTCCATTTTATCATTCTTCGGGAACGTTACATTTGAATGTTCTGAAACAAGGATACATTGTTTCATTTAACATTTAAAAAATGCTTTAGAATTAAACGTTCCATGTTTTGAGAACATTATTAAAGACCAGATAACTTTGAATGAACGTTCTATTAAAGGAGTAGTTCACTTCAGAATTAAAACCTCCTGATCATTTACTCACACACACGTCATCCGAGATGTTCATGTCTTTCTTTCTTCAGGTTTCTGAGGAAAACACTCCAGGATTTTCTCCATATAGTGTCTTCAATGGGGTCCAACGGGTCGAAGGTCCAGATGTGAGTTTCAGTGCAGCTTCAAAGTCTCGATCCAGCCGAGGAATAAGAGTCTTATCTAGACAAACCTTGTCTAAGTTGTTTTTAATGTATATACTGACTTCACCCGGTGCTGCAATATACATTTAGTTTTACAGTCATTCACAGAAAACTGCTGATGTTATCGGATTTTCAGGTGAGATTCTCAATTCAATATCAGTTTAGACTGCAGACTTAACAACGATTGTATTTAATTGTACAGTACAATCATAACAATTAATCATAATAATTCCACAATGTCCTTAAACATAACAACATTGCTGGCCATAAACTGAGAAAGTGCGTGTCCGGTGTGCCTCGAGTTGTCCTAGATGCGGCGCTTCTCGTCCGGTGTGCGACTCACTTCAGTCTTTGCACGTTCTCTTTATAAACACTAGACCTGTTCTTCCCCCTACGTCACGCTTGACCTTTCAACCTGATGTCGCATCACAGCGAGTGCAAGACCAGCATTTGTGGTTAAAAGTATATAAATGTGTATTTTGTTATAAATGTCCGCTGGTTTGTCTAGATGAGACTCTTATTCCTCGGCTGGATCGTGTCGAGACTTTGAAGCTGCACTGAAACTCACATCTGGACCTTCGACCCGTTGGACCCCATTGAAGACACTATATGGAGGAAATCCTGGAATGTTTTCCTCAAAAACCTTAATATCTTTTCCACTGAAGAAAGACAGACATGAACATCTCGGATGACGTGTGTGTGAGTAACTATCAGGAGATTTTAATTCTGAAGTGAGCGAATCCTTTAACGTTCCCTGTCAGCTGGGACTCTGAGCTCGAGTCTAAACCTAAAGATGAGACTAATCTCAAGTCTTTCATTTTTGCAGCATGCAACACGACATCAGTGTCAGATTCAGCAGTGATGATAATGATGATGATGATGATATACGAGTTGCTGGACGCTCACATTCAGTCCGACCGCAGCCGCTTCACTGGAATTGTGCAAATGCCACTGGAACGAGTCGACGAGCTCAAACTCGACGCAGTGACGATCCAGTGTGTGCAGATGAAGCCGGAGGTTCAGCTGATGTGTGTGTGATGAAACTTTAGCAGAAACACACAGAAGCGCAGCGTCGACCTCAGATGGCATCAGTCTGTTCGGAAAATCCCTCTTTCCTTGCTTTATCACACACACACACACACACACACACACACACTCTCACTCCCATTCACTCACTCACTCAAACTCACAATCACACACATTCACTCACTCTCACTCACACACTCAAACACACACTCGCACACACTCTCACTCACTCATTCACTCTCTCACATTCACTCACTCACACACACTCACTCACTCACACATACACTCACTCACACACACTCACATTCACTCTCTCACATTCACTCATTCACACTCTCACACTCACATTCACTCTCACATTCACTCATTCACACTCACATTCACACTCAAACACACTCATTAACTAACTCAAACACACTCACATTCACACACACACACACACACACTCACTCACTCACATTCACTCATTCACACTCACACACTCACATTCACTCACTCACACTCAAACACACTCATTCACTAACTCAAACACACTCATTCACTAACTCAAACACACTCACATTCACACACTCACACACACACTCACTCATTCACACTCAAACACACTCATTCACTAACTCAAACACACTCACATTCACACACTCACACTCACTCACTCACTCACTCACTCACTCATTCACACACTCACTCACTCACACACACACACACACACACACACACACAGTATCAGATATGATGGTCTGTTGGGAACCCCCTCCTCCGCTGCTTCATCCCTCGAGCGGCTCGAGCGCATCAGTGTGTGGCAGTGATGGAGATTAAAGGTCCAAAACGTTGTTTTCGAACCGCTCGGCTTCTTCTGAAGACGTGAAAACTAACTATTACAGACAGAGTGCGATATAAACTCACAACACACACTTTACACCGGCCTAAAACAAGCGCAGATGATCCTGAGAGTCACACACAAACTAAAAACACTGGATGCTGACGGATCCGTCGGGCCGGGAGAACGAGGCAGCTCGTTTTTTTAAGGCATTTGATTTGTTTTGTCGTTAAATAAGAGCTTGTATGGGAAGTAAATGAGTGTGAGATTCTCCTCTGCGGTCGATGGGTTCGGTGTCGGTGAATCAGACCTGGAGGAGAAACAGAGCGAGACACACGTGAGTATTATGCAGAGTTCACACTTCACCATTTTAGTTCACGCGAGTGATAAAGAGGCTTTCGCATCGAGGAACCCTTTCATCGCTCCTAGAACTATTGCCGGAAGTTCCCGGATTTTGTCGTGTTTGTTCGGACCGCAGGCACTGGGAATGATTTTAGTTCTAGGAACTCATTTTAGAGGAACTACTTTACTCCTCCTCCAGAGTCGGTCTACACCAGCGCTAGAGGAACTATCCGTGACGTTAGTGTTCGCTGATTGGCTGAACACACGTGAAACACCAGCACCCGCCATTTAAAAAAAGGCTGTGTACACACACCGATTATAGCCTATATGTGACCCTGGACCACAAACTCAGTCTCGAGTCGCACGGGGATATCTGTGGCAATAGCCAACAATACATTGTATGGGTCAAAATTATAGATTTTTCTTTTATGCCAAAAATCATTAGGATATTCAGTAAAGATCGTGTTCCATGAAGATATTTAGTAAATTTCCTACCGTAAATATATAAAACATTTATTTTTGTGAGTGAATGCAGCACAATCGTGAACATAAATGAACAACTTTAAAGGAGATTTTCTCAATGTTTCGATTTTTTTACACCCTCAGATTCCAGAATTACATTAGTCGTATCTCAGCCAAATATTGTCTATCCTAACAAAGGAAGTTCCCGGATTTTGGCGAACTCCTTTTGGAGGAACTACTTTACTCCTACTTCAGAGTCGGTCTACACCAGCACTATAGGAACTATCCGTGACGTTAGTGTTCGCTGATTGGCCGAGAAGTAATGGTTCCCTTAGGAACGTTTTCCTGGTTGCGTTCGCACCGCCAGTACGAACTCTGAAGTGACGTGAGACACGCTTGTTGTTGAGACTTTTATTTTGACGGCGCTGAGAACGACTGAACACACAGCGCTCGCATTCTCCTGTTCATTAGTGTACGATCTGTCTAACAGCTCTAATACATTATTAGATAGAACTGTTATACATAGATAGTAGACAGTAGGGGTGGCACGGTACATGAAAAAACATCCGAACCGAACGGTGCGTGTGTGCGTCGCACGGTTTGACGCATGTGCAATGTAGCCTCGTGCCCGTGCTAATACAATGCTAAATCATAAATCAGATGTATGTAGAATAACATTATGATGTCCAGCAATCGATTTAAGTACACTGGGTTTACTTAGACATTTAATGAGATCTACTCCACTATGTTGTATTTTCACGTGAATAGATCGACAGTTTCACGTGGCCTACTTTAATTGTCCAGTGGCAGAACTTTTGCCAAGTGTGTCAGAGGTTCTGAGTTCTAATCCGCACTCGTATATATATTTTTTCTTTTTCATCAAAACCGATTATGTTTATCAGTGGTTGTATATCAAGCAGGGACAGATTTGAAAACCGTGACCCTAAAACCGTGATACGAACCGAGCCGTGGGTTTTGTGAACCGGGCCACCCCTAGTAGACAGTAATGAAGAGGTATTAGCGTATGCCGTGTGGTTTATATCTAGTGCCGCTAGCTGAGCAGAAACACATAATCATGTTTCTCTTGGTCCCTCAAAAGTTGCGTTGGATTTTCTCCTCAGTGTAAAGGTTGAGAGGTCCATCTATCCCTGTTTTCCATGTTCGTAGAGTTAGTTTGTGGAGTAAATATATAGGCTATAGCTAATATGTGCATTTTGCTTTTTTAAAATGGCGGGTGCTGGTGTTTCGCGTGTGTTCAGCCAATCAGAGAACACTAACATCACGGATAGTTCCTCTAGCGCTGGTGTAGACCGACTCTGGAGGAGTAAAATGAGTTCCTCTAAAACGAGTTCCTAGAACTAAAATCGTTCCCAGTTCCTGCGGTGCGAACAAACACGACAAAATCCGGGAACTTCCGCCAATGGTTCTAGGAGCAATGAAACGGTTCCTCGATGCGGACGCGCTCACAGAGGGATCGATAAGAGGAATCGAAATTTACATTTTATAACAAGTATCCGATTTGATTTTCGATTCCCAACTCGAGTCGAGTGATTCTCCGAGAGAAACTGAACTCACTTCATTAGGACTTGCTGACGTTCTCGTAGATGACATCACTAGTGTGTGACTGCTGCTTCTTCTTCTTCCACATGAGCAGGACACACTGATGGATGAACACGTACTGCTCCTGCACACACACACACACACACACACACACACGCGTGTTTTTAAAGGGACTTTCCATAGCCGTTCAACTTTCTGCATTTTTACATTTACACTCACACTCAGAGACACACACACAAACTCACACTCAAACACACTCACAGACACACACACACACAAACTCACACTCAAACACACTCACAGACACACACACACACACACAAACTCACACTCAAACACACACACTCATTCACAATTACCTCAGTCTGCACCATGGAGAGCCGGTGCGAGCGCATGTCCGACACCAGGCCCAGGACGTCCACGTCCACGTCCACACACACACACTCTCTCTCTCTCTCTCTCTCTCTCTCTCTCTCTCTCACACACACACTCTCTCTCTCTCTCTCTCTCTCTCTCTCTCTCTCTCTCTCACACACACACACACACACACACACACTCTCTCTCTCTCTCTCTCTCTCTCTCTCTCTCTCTCTCACACACACACACACTCTCTCTCTCTCTCTCTCTCTCTCACACACACACACTCTCTCTCTCTCTCTCTCTCTCTCTCTCTCTCTCTCTCTCTCTCTCTCACACACACATACATACATACACACACACACACACACTCTCTCTCTCTCTCTCTCTCTCTCTCTCTCTCACACACACTCTCTCTCTCTCACACACTCTCTCTCTCTCTCACACACATACATACACACACACACACTCTCTCTCTCTCACACACACGCAGGTTGTGTACCTCAGTCTGCACCATGGAGAGCCGGTGCGAGCGCATGTCCGACACCAGGCCCAGGACGTCCACGTACTCGTGCTCCTGGATGTGCTGCATCAGGCGGTCCAGAGCGATGAACGTGCCGGTCCGACCCACTCCAGCGCTGAGGGAACACACACACACACACACAAGCATCATGCTGTCAGTAACACTTGTGAAGAGCTGTTGTCTCATCTCAGCAATGCCTCAAACAGAGAGGCTCAAACACTCTCTCACACACACACTCTCTCACACTCACTTTCAAACACTCTCTCACTCTCAAACACACTGTCTCTCTCTCTCTCTCTCTCACACACACTCACACTCTTTCACTCTCTCACACACATTCAAACACTCTCACACACTCATTCTCAAACACTCTCACTCCCTCACACACATTCAAACACTCTCTCACACACACACTCTTATACACACTCGCTCACTCCCTCACACTCATTCAACCAGTCTCACACACACTCTCTGACACATACACACTCTCAATCACTCTCTCACTCCCTCACACACATTCAAACAGTCTCACAGACACTCTCATACACACTCTCTCACTCCCTCACACACATTCAAACAGTCTCTCACACACACTCTCTCACTCCCTCACACACTCTCTCACTCCCTCACACACATTCAAACAGTCTCACACACACTCTCTCACTCCCTCACACACATTCAAACAGTCTCTCACACACACTCTCTGATACATACACACTCTCAATCACTCTCTCACTCACATTCAAACAGTCTCACACACACTCTCATACACACTCTCTCACTCCCTCACACACATTCAAACAGTCTCTCACACACACTCTCTCACTCCCTCACACACATTCAAACAGTCTCACACACACTCTCTCACTCCCTCACACACATTCAACCAGTCTCTCACACACACTCTCTGACACATACACACTCTCAATCACTCTCTCACTCACATTCAAACAGTCTCACACACACTCTCATACACACTCTCTCACACACATTCAAACAGTCTCTCACACACACTCGCTCAGTCCCTTACACTCATTCAAACAGTCTCACACACACTCTCTCACTCCCTCACACTCATTCAAACAGTCTCACACACAGGGGTGCAAACAGCGCGCTTTTCGGCGCCTCCCGCTTTTTTCAAGTCAGTTTGGGTGACTTGTGTGAATCGTGCAGATCCGAAGACTTTTTTTAAGGGGGGGGGGGGGGGGGGGGTTATAACTGTTGGTTATTTAACCAACAGTAATTCTGGATTGCGTCCACCAACAAGTAAATAGGAAATAAGCGAATCAGAACACTGCGCGCCAAACCAGCAGTATGTGCGCAAGCGTGAACCACTAACGTTAGTGTTTCTGTCTCACTCTGGATCTGCCACTGCATCACATTTCTCTCTGCGTGGCGTGGAGTGTCCGTTTTTATGTCGGCTCTCATGTTAACTGGTTAGAGCTTGTGTTAGAGCACAATGCCTGCGTGACACACACACTTCTCGAGCCGCGCCGAAACCGTATGCTAGAAATAGAACCTCAACCGACGCCTATTTTTCACACGACACGCAAGAGTGTTGGAAGTTTTCAGACAAAATAGAAGGCGCAAATACATATTAATAAATTACATTTTGATGCTTGAAAGTCTCTCGGTTTTGACAAATGCATATATAATTGTAATTTAAAAAATAGGCCTAATTATCGATTTTCAAATATTGCTCCTGTCAATAGGCCTAGTACAGAACGAAATATTCTGTAGCCTATTTTGCCGTCAATACTGCCGACGTTGTCTTTGGTGTATCAGGCTATATATATTATGTTTAACATCCAAATGTAGATGGTCTGTCGGCGCACAGAGCCGCGCACAGAGCCACGCAGTCGCAGACAGCACGTGAAGTTCGTGAACACCGAATTCCCTTTTCTTTCTTATCTATTTGTGTTTGAACAGACATGTGCACGAAAAAATAAGCCAGTGTCCGTCTCAACGAGTTTCCCCGTAAACGCAGTCAAAATAAAACGGATGCGTGTCATTACCGGTATTAGATACGTGCATTTGTCTTAAAGGGACAGCACCCAATATACCTGCAGCTGTTTGTGTCACCAAAGTTAATCAAACAACAAAAGAGAAAGAGCTTAATCACGTTTTGTCAAAAGATAAACTGTATTAATACTTAATACAGTTAATTTACCTGAAAAACATAAAGTACTGCTTTATTTCTCGTGTATTTGTGTTTTATTGTATTTATATTTGTATTTTGTTTATTAGTTTCTATGCAGATGCACTAGGCCTACCCTACACAATTACCCCAATCATCCTGGAATTATTAATTCTTTACAAAAAGAGCTATTCAAATCATCAGGTGAAATTGTTTTCAGGAAGTAGCAGTAAAGCAAGAAGAAGAAGTGCAAGATAGTTTTTCTAAATTTCATTTGACTCTGTGTGCCTATAGGGGTGGGTTGGGGATGGTGGCAATGTAGTATCTGGATATTTGCCGCGGGACGAGGGCTTTGATTACCTCTCTCTTTTTTGACCATACATGTGTTTGCACCCCTGCACACACACTCTCTCACTCCCTCACACACATTCAACCAGTCTCTCACACACACACTCTCTGACACATACACACTCTCAATCACTCTCTCACTCACACTCACACTCTCACACACACTCTCATACACACTCTCTCACTCCCTCACACACATTCAACCAGTCTCTCACACACACTCTCTGACACATACACACTCTCAATCACTCTCTCACTCCCTCACACACATTCAAACAGTCTCACACACACTCTCATACACACTCTCTCACTCCCTCACACACATTCAAACAGTCTCTCACACACTCGCTCAGTCCCTCACACTCATTCAAACAGTCTCACACACACTCTCTCACACTCATTCAAACAGTCTCACACACACTCTCTCACTCCCTCACACACATTCAAACAGTCTCACACACACTCTCTCACTCCCTCACACACATTCAACCAGTCTCTCACACACACACTCTGATACATACACACTCTCAATCACTCTCTCACTCACACTCACACTCTCACACACACTCAGCTGACGGGCTCTCACCTGCAGTGGACGACGATCGGGCCTTTGGTTCTGTTGACCTGCTGCCGGACGATCTGCACAAACTGTAAGATGCTCTCGATGGCGTTGACTGTGGGAACCCCGTGATCAGGCCAGGACGTGTAGTTAAAGTGCAGAACATCCTGAGTCTCGTCGGCCTGAGGAGGAGCCACACAACCATCAGATCACATAATACTCTATCTATCTGTCTATCCATCTATCTATCTGTCTATCCATCCATCTGTCTATCTATCTGTCTGTCTATCATCTGTCTATCCATCTATCTATCTGTCTATCTATCTATCTGTCTATCCATCTATCTGTCTATCCATCCGTCTGTCTATCTATCTGTCTGTCTATCTATCTGTCTATCCATCTATCTGTCTATCCGTCTATCTATCCATCCATCTGTCTGTCTATCCATCCATCTGTCTATCCATCTATCTGTCTATCTATCCATCCGTCTGTCTATCTATCCGTCTGTCTGTCCATCTATCCGTCTATCTATCCATCCATCTGTCTGTCTATCCATCCGTCTGTCTGTCTATCCATCCGTCTGTCTGTCTATCCATCCGTCTGTCTGTCTGTCTATCTATCATCCATCTGTCTATCCATCTATCTATCTGTCTATATATATCTATCTGTCTGTCTATCTATCCATCCATCTGTCTATCTATCCATCCGTCTGTCTGTCTATCCATCTATCCATCCGTCTGTCTGTCCATCTATCTATCTGTCTGTCTATCACCTGTCTATCCATCTATCTGTCTGTCTGTCTATCTATCCATCCATCCATCTGTCTATTCATCTGTCTGTCTATCAATCTTTCTATCTATCTATCTGTCTATCTATCCATCCGTCTGTCTGTCTGTCTATCTATCATCCATCTGTCTATCTATCTGTCTATCCATCTGTCTATCCATCCGTCTGTCTGTCCATCTATCTATCTGTCTGTCTATCATCTGTCTATCCATCTATCTGTCTGTCTGTCTATCTATCCATCCATCTATCTGTCTATTCATCTGTCTGTCTATCAATCTGTCTATCTATCTGTCTATCCATCTATCTGTCTGTCTATCTATCTGTCTGTCTATTCATCTGTCTATCCATCTATCTGTCTGTCTGTCTATCTGTCTATTCATCTATCTGTCTATTCATCTGTCTGTCTATCAATCTTTCTATCTGTCTATCCATCCATCCATCGTGTTGTTCTCCTCACATATCCCAGTCTGAAGTCTCTGATGGTCCACTCGGGAGAGTCGGTCTCTGACAGCATCTCGACTGTGATCTCTCCGTACGCCACCAGCTCCTCAGTGAACGGCCAGTAGTGATCACACTTCACCTGCACACGAGCACATTCACCATTAGCATACGCTAGTGTCTACACAAGCTCATCGGAGGCGGTTGCCACGGGAACTGACCCTCCTGCGCTCGTTACACTGGGTCAGCATGACGATGATGTTGGACTTCTGCTGCAGAACCATCTTCCAGAACTCGTTCCTGGTGTCAGGCAGCGGCCCCTGAGTGGCGATGTACTCGTGCGGAGAGTTATAACCCTGCAGACCAGAGGCACATCACACACTGAACATCTGAACACACTGACAGACGTTTGTTTGTACAGCGCTTTTCACAATACAGGAAGTGCATGAGTCCACATTAGTGTTCTGTTATCAGAGGAAACTGTACAAGTTATGCATTTCAGAAATGTACATATACAAAATCACAGTTAATTTAAACAATGTAATAATTTAATGCAGAAACAATGAAGTAATGAATACTTGTTTGTTAACAAATGATTAGATATTGATGATATACTTACAGGAATATAGTTTGCATTGATGTAATCCGAGCCCTCGTCGTTGTGCAGAGAGATCAGCTTCACTCGACTGAAGTCATCTGACACCAAACAAATATTCCATCAATAATCATACACTCAATCTCCACTGACAATAATGCATATGAAGCTCTCAGGACAGATCTAGCGTGAGCTCAGGCTGTTCAGTGATGAGTTCTGCTTCGGGGAAACGCACAACACAGGCTTTACACTTAATATAGATTTTTAAATGCTTGGTTGAATTGCTCTGTAAACTCTGTAATACTGGAGAGAATAAAACCGGTGAGAAAGAGTTCAGCGCCATCAAACATCACAAATGATATTATCAAGCTTTCTGACACTCTCAAACATTGATATATTTTCATATTTTACATTTAAATATTAGTGCTGTCATATCAATCACATCTAACATAAAAGTTTGTATATAAGTGTGTGAGAGAGTAAGTGTGTGAGTGAGTGAGTTTGTGTGTGTGTGTGTGTGTGTGTGTGTGAGAGTGAGTTTGTGTGTGTGTGTGTGAGAGTGAGTTTGTGTGAGAGTGAGTTTGTGAGTGAGAGTGAGTTTGTGTGTGAGTGAGAGTGAGTTTGTGTGTGAGAGTGAGTTTGTGTGTGAGTGAGTTTGTGTGAGTGAGTGAGTTTGTGTGTGAGAGTGAGTGAGTTTGTGTGTGTGTGAGAGTGAGTTTGTGAGAGTGAGTTTGTGAGAGTGAGTTTGTGTGTGTGAGAGTGAGTTTGTGTGTGAGAGTGAGTGAGTTTGTGTGTGTGAGAGTGAGTGAGTTTGTGTGTGTGTGAGAGTGATTGAGTTTGTGTGTGAGAGTGAGTGTGTGTGTGTGAGAGTGATTGAGTTTGTGTGTGAGAGTGAGTGAGTTTGTGTGAGTGAGTGTGTATGAGAGTGATTGAGTTTGTGTGTGAGAGAGTGAGAGTGTGTGTGAGTGAGTGAGTTTGTATGCGAGTGTGAGTGTGTGTGTGTGTGTGAGAGAGAGTGTGTTTGAGAGTGAGTGAGTGTATGTGAGTGTGTGTTTGAGTGAGAGAGTTTGTGTGTGTGTGTGTGAGTGAGTGAGTATGTGTGTGAGAGTGAGTGAGAGTGAGTTTGTGTGTGAGAGTGAGTTTGTGTGTGAGAGTGAGTTTGTGTGTGAGAGTGAGTTTGTGTGTGAGAGAGTGAGTGTGTGAGAGTGAGTGAGTGTGTGAGAGTGAGTTTGTGTGTGTGTGTGTGTGAGTGAGTGAGTTTGTGTGAGAGTGAGTGAGTTTGTGTGTGAGTGAGTTTGTGTGTGAGTGAGAATGAGTGAGTTTGTGTGTGTGAGTGAGTTTGTGTGTGAGAGTGAGTTTGTGTGTGAGTGAGAATGAGTGAGTTTGTGTGTGTGAGTGAGTTTGTGTGTGAGAGTGAGTGAGTGTGTGAGAGTGAGTTTGTGTGTGAGTGAGTGAGTTTGTGTGAGAGTGAGTGAGTTTGTGTGTGAGTGAGTTTGTGTGTGAGTGAGAATGAGTGAGTTTGTGTGTGAGAGTGAGTTTTTTGTGTGAGTGAGAATGAGTGAGTTTGTGTGTGTGAGTGAGTTTGTGTGTGAGAGTGAGTTTGTGTGTGAGTGAGTGAGTTTGTGTGTGAGTGAGAATGAGTGAGTTTGTGTGTTTGAGTGAGTTTGTGTGTGAGTGAGTTTGTGTGTGAGAGTGAGTTTGTGTGTGAGAGTGAGTGAGTGTGTGAGAGTGAGTTTGTGTGTGTGTGTGTGTGTGAGTGAGTGAGTTTGTGTGAGAGTGAGTTTGTGTGTGAGTGAGAATGAGTGAGTTTGTGTGTGAGAGTGAGTTTGTGTGTGTGAGTGAGTTTGTGTGTGTGAGTGAGTGAGTTTGTGTGTGTGAGTGAGTGTGTGTGTGTGTGTGAGAGAGTGAGTTTGTGTGTGAGAGTGAGTGTGTGTGAGAGTTTGAGTGAGTGTGTGAGAGTTTGTGTGTATATACAATATTAAATACGAACAAACTTTTGTTAGATGCGATTAATTGATTTGACAGCACTAGTAAATATATGATATTTTATACTTAAAATAATTAAATAGTTTTAAAATAAAACATTGATATTGACTCAACAATATCATTAGAATTATTTATAGGAGGATTAGATTATTCCTCCAACAGTTTTACTTTTTACAAATCAAATTTTTTTTTGTTTTTCATCTGGTTGTTTTGATTATTCAACTTAGCTGTAGCCGTAGCCAATGAGAGCAGTGTTGCTATGACTACAGTAGGCGGGGCTTTCAGGCCGGCCACTCACAGGGCAGGATGTTGGTGTAGCGGTTCTTGGGTCTGTTGACGGGCAGATCAGCAGCTTCATGAGACAGATCGAGACCGACACTCTTCAGCTCCTGACGGATGAAACACAGCAGTCACACACACACACACACAGAGGCCTGACACAGAAACACACGTGTCCTTCATGTGTTCCGTTACCTCAAACTGCAGAGAGAACTTGTACGCCGAATCCTTGCTCATGTCTTTGATGTAGGCGTCGAAATCACTGAGCTGAACTGGACTGAAGACACAAACATCATCAGAACAGGGTCACACACGTGCTTAAACTGCTTCAGTTTCACTTTGGGGAATTTTACACATATTTATAAAGAAGTTTTTGAAAAGTGCTTGAATTAATGAAAGACAATATATGGGACATTTATTTGACATTTTATTGATAAAACGATCTTTCACACAAAATGAACACTGCAGTCCGTCTGATATAGAGGCGTTTCGCACGGTTATGAGTGTGATATATTGCTCATAAAGATCAGAGTGTACGATACATCATTTATTCTTCAAGTCAATCATATATTCATGAGAGAAAAAATAAGTCTGAATTAAGAAAGCGATATCTTTATCATCGTATCCTTTCAGTGGTTAAAGTTTCCGCAGTCATTGCTTGTGCTGCACTTTATTTCTACCATTTTGTTTTATTTATTTATTTTTATTTACCTTTTTTAGAATTTAAAAGATAATAACGAAAAGATATTGTTTGATAAATGAGATCTCTGTAGTCCTTGAAAGTCCTGGGATTTGATTTTACAGTTTCTGTACGAACCCTGACATACGGTCAGAACGAGGCTCTTTAATACGAGTCTACACTAAATAAAGCACAACACACACACACACACACAGGATGGTTTTACTCCAGTATTACCTGGTTAGTTTCCTCTTCTTCAGTGCAGTTTTGCTCCTGCAGGTCAAACACACACAGAAGCGTCAGTGAACTGAGATCAACACACACACACACACACACACACAGATCAAACTCCTGAAGATCTGAATCCTACAAACTAAACATGCATTTCCAGGTTCTCGAGCTTCAGCGCTGGCGTCCTGAACCACACACACTCATTCACAGAAAACTCTGAGAGGACTTTAGATAGACATGCTTAGTAAGAGATCTGATCACATATTATAATGTTTAATGACACTTTAAAAAAAATTTAAACAGTATTAATTTTTCAAAATAATTTATATAAATGTATATTAAATAGATATACATTTATATACATTTTATTTAATTTGTTTACAGTGTGTATTTGTTTGACATTTTTATAATATAATATTATTTATATATTGTTTAAAAACTTTTCTATTTTATAATTTATATACATATTTATTTGATATAGATTTTCTTTTACATATTTTTTTTACTTTTATAATTTAATTCAAATTATGTAATATATATATATATATATATATATACACAATTTATTTATATATCTATTTTCAAAACAGTGAGTATTTTAGAATTTATATATATATATATATATATATATATATATATATATATATATATATATATATATATACACACACACATATACATATATAGTTTCAAAACCTTTTTTTTTTGCATTTTATAATTTACCTACATTTTATTTGATCAAATATATTTTATTGTACTTTTTTTTTTTACTTTAAAATTTTATTCAAATGTAATATATTAAATATAAAAGGTCAAAATTATTAGTTTTTTTCTATAGCCCTTCCATATTATGATTTTAACTCATGTTTAATTGTGCTTATACAGTGTTTTGAATCATTTATGGACATCATTTTACTTTTTTGTTTATATTTTTAAACAATCGTATTAAAATATGCATATATAATTTTATAAATAATAGCATTTCTCCATTATATCTCTTATAACTGTAAATCTTTCCCCGTAGACTTCCATCATAAGTGCATTGCTGTTATTATTTCCTGTGGTGATTGACAGCTGTCACCAGAGCTCAGCTCGTATCAAACCTGGAACATTCCTCTAGGAAATCAAAGGAATAGAAAAGGAGAAAATCTGCATTCAGTCCAACACAGAACAGAGGAACTAGAGCAAACATGCAGGACGTGAAACTGGCGGGCTACAGCTGTGTGTGTGTGTGTGTGTGTGTGTGTGTGTGTGTGTGTGTGTGTGTGTGTGTGTGAGAGAGAGACGTCATGCAGAGCGTTAGTGTCATGCTGGAGTCAGACACAGAATCAGGAGCTCAGTCTGTATCTACAGTCAGTCTACAGTGTGTGTGTGTGTGTGTGTTTGAGTCTCCAGAGCTCAGCGTCGGCCGTGCTGATACTTACCACGGATTAATATAAAAGGCCAAAAGATAGTCAGTCCAAAGGCAGGATGGCAGAAGCGTGAGGAACGCAAAGAGACTCCTGCGCCTGAAGCCGTTTCAACAAAACAGAAAAGCAAAAGACATAAAAAAAGACCAAGGGCAAAAAGTTGGGGACAAAACATGATGCTCCATTAGTATAGTGACACACACACAGATGATTGAGCATATTTCATTAGTGTTCGACAGGTTAATGAACGCTTCATGCAGTCAGTGTCATCGGCGCGCGTGTGTGTGTGTGTGTGTGTGTGTGTGTGTGTGTGTGACTGACTTGACAGAAATCATCTGATCGTCTCAGCTGGATATTAACAGACGCACAACAGAAAACACACACACGCGGGCAACTCAATCATAACTGATGCGACGCACCATATTAAATATGATGTTCTGTCTCGTTCTCCAGCACAAATATCTGAACATTCTCAAATCAAGACACATTTACTGGAGAAGAAGCAAAATGACTGATAATAAAGGGGTCGCGACATGAGAAATCAGATTTGTCGTGATCTTTTGACATATTCGAGGTCTTTGTACCATTAAAACATCCTGCAAGTGTCAGAGCTTAAAACGTCCTCATTATAAACATAATTTCATTCATATTAAAAGCCTCATTATAAGTATTTATTTAATCAAGCTCCAAAAACGGCTGGTATGGATATTGTGGGATCTGTTACGTCACATGGTCGAACACATTTGCATATGCCCACCTCCAGAGCAAGACATCGGCCAATAGTAATACATCATTGCAGCTTAGGCCCCGCCCACTTTGTGCAATAGGCCCCGCCCACTAGTCGTTCAGTCGCTTAACGACTGTCATTTGCCTTTGTTGCGTCAGAAGCAAACAAAAGCCATTATAATGCCTGACGCTGATACACTGATACAGTATACAGATGTGTGTTCAGATTATAATGACTGACGCTGATACACTGATACAGTATACAGATGTGTGTTCAGATTATAATGACTGACGCTGATACACTGATACAGTATACAGATGTGTGTTCAGATTATAATGACTGACGCTGTCTACACTGATACAGTATACAGATGTGTGTTCAGTTTCTTACATCTGTCGACAACAGGACAAAAGGAAGAGAGAAAGAACGTTCGTCCAGTTTAAACAGCTGGTTTGAGTCTCTGTACAGACTACAGATATAGAAATTATAGAAATATCGCTAATGTATATATCGCGATATGCATATCACAACGGCTTGCAATAACTGGGGTCATGAACGAAAGACGAGAGAGAATCACTCGCTGCTCTCGGCTGAATAACTGTTGTAGCTTTAATAAGAATCAGGATATATTTAATTCATACAGTGAAAACTAAACAGTGTTTTATTTTTACATTTGATTATTCAGTTTCTGTTGTTAATAACCCTAATGTAGGATAACCTGACCCCTGACCCCTGAGCCCCGAGGTTTACACTGATGTTCACTGGCAGAAGCTGTAGGGATGTTTTCTTGTTACAAAAAGAATGTGAAACACGTATGTAGGTTATATCATTTTAAATATATTTTAAAGAGAATTTTTTTATTTTACACACTTTAAGCATTATCGTATCGCAAATTGCATTTTTCTTCAATATCGTTTAGCCCTAGATCCCAGCATCAGAAACAAGTGGATGTTTACACACTTACTCATGTATAATAATGAGTGGGCGTTGATACAATGCAGTGACGTTAGCCAATCATAACAGTGGGCGTTTACTGACACGTTAGCCAATCATGACAGTGGGCGTTTACTGACACGTTAGCCAATCATAACAGTGGGCGTTTACTGACACGTAAGCCAATCATAACAGTGGGCGTTTACTGACACGTTAGCCAATCATGACAGTCGGCGTTTACTGACACGTTAGCCAATCATAACAGTGGGCGTTTACTGACACGTTAGCCAATCATAACAGTGGGCGTTTACTCACACATTAGCCAATCATGACAGTGGGCGTTTACTGACACGTTAGCCAATCATAACAGTGGGCGTTTACTGACACGTTAGCCAATCATAACAGTGGGCGTTTACTGACACGTTAGCCAATCATAACAGTGGGCGTTTACTCACACATTAGCCAATCATGACAGTGGGCGTTTACTGACACGTTAGCCAATCATAACAGTGGGCGTTTACTGACACGTTAGCCAATCATAACAGTGGGCGTTTACTGACACGTTAGCCAATCATAACAGTGGGCGTTTACTGACACGTTAGCCAATCATGACAGTGGGCGTTTACTGACACGTTAGCCAATCATGACAGTGGGCGTTTACTGACACGTTAGCCAATCATGACAGTGGGCGTTTACTGACACGTTAGCCAATCATAACAGTGGGCGTTTACTGACACGTTAGCCAATCATGACAGTGGGCGTTTACTGACACGTTAGCCAATCATAACAGTGGGCGTTTACTCACACATTAGCCAATCATGACAGTGGGCGTTTACTCACACGTTAGCCAATCATGACAGTGGGCGTTTACTGACACGTTAGCCAATCATGACAGTGGGCGTTTACTCACACATTAGCCAATCATGACAGTGGCCGTTTACTGACACGTTAGCCAGTCATGACAGTGGGCGTTTACTGACACGTTAGCCAATCATGACAGTGGGCGTTTACTGACACGTTAGCCAATCATGACAGTGGGCGTTTACTCACACGTTAGCCAATCATGACAGTCGGCGTTTACTGACACGTTAGCCAATCATGACAGTGGGCGTTTACTGACACGTTAGCCAATCATGACAGTGGGCGTTTACTGACACGTTAGCCAATCATGACAGTGGGCGTTTACTGACACGTTAGCCAATCATGACAGTCGGTGTTTACTGACACGTTAGCCAATCATGACAGTGGGCGTTTACTGACACGTTAGCCAATCATGACAGTGGGCGTTTACTGACACGTTAGCCAATCATGACAGTGGGCGTTTACTGACACGTTAGCCAATCATAACAGTGGGCGTTTACTCACACATTAGCCAATCATGACAGTGGGCGTTTACTCACACATTAGCCAATCATGACAGTCGGCGTTTACTGACACGTTAGCCAATCATGACAGTGGGCGTTTACTGACACGTTAGCCAATCATGACAGTGGGCGTTTACTGACACGTTAGCCAATCATGACAGTGGCCGTTTACTGACACGTTAGCCAGTCATGACAGTGGGCGTTTACTGACACGTTAGCCAATCATGACAGTGGGCGTTTACTCACACGTTAGCCAATCATGACAGTCGGCGTTTACTGACACGTTAGCCAATCATGACAGTGGGCGTTTACTGACACGTTAGCCAATCATGACAGTGGGCGTTTACTCACACATTAGCCAATCATGACAGTGGCCGTTTACTGACACGTTAGCCAGTCATGACAGTGGGCGTTTACTCACACGTTAGCCAATCATGACAGTGGGCGTTTACTCACACGTTAGCCAATCATGACAGTGGGCGTTTACTCACACGTTAGCCAATCATGACAGTCGGCGTTTACTGACACGTTACCAATCATGACAGTGGGCGTTTACTGACACGTTAGCCAATCATGACAGTGGCCGTTTACTGACACGTTAGCCAGTCATGACAGTGGGCGTTTACTGACACGTTAGCCAATCATAACAGTGGGCGTTTACTGACACGTTAGCCAATCATGACAGTGGGCGTTTACTGACACGTTAGCCAATCATAACAGTGGGCGTTTACTGACACGTTAGCCAATCATGACAGTGGGCGTTTACTGACACGTTAGCCAATCATAACAGTGGGCGTTTACTGACACGTTAGCCAATCATAACAGTGGGCGTTTACTGACACGTTAGCCAATCATAACAGTGGGCGTTTACTGACACATTAGCCAATCATGACAGTGGGCGTTTACTGACACGTTAGCCAATCATGACAGTGGCCGTTTACTGACACGTTAGCCAATCATAACAGTGGGCGTTTACTGACACGTTAGCCAATCATAACAGTGGGCGTTTACTGACACGTTAGCCAATCATAACAGTGGGATAACAGTGGGCGTTTACTGACACGTTAGCCAATCATAACAGTGGGCGTTTACTGACACGTTAGCCAATCATAACAGTGGGATAACAGTGGGCGTTTACTGACATGTTAGCCAATCATAACAGTGGGCGTTTACTCACACGTTAGCCAATCATAACAGTGGGCGTTTACTCACACGTTAGCCAATCATGACAGTGGGCGTTTACTGACACGTTAGCCAATCATGACAGTGGGCGTTTACTGACACGTTAGCCAATCATAACAGTGGGCGTTTACTGACACGTTAGCCAATCATGACAGTGGGCGTTTACTGACACGTTAGCCAATCATAACAGTGGGATAACAGTGGGCGTTTACTGACATGTTAGCCAATCATAACAGTGGGATAACAGTGGGCGTTTACTGACACGTTAGCCAATCATGACAGTGGGCGTTTACTGACACGTTAGCCAATCATGACAGTGGGCGTTTACTGACACGTTAGCCAATCATAACAGTGGGCGTTTACTCACACGTTAGCCAATCATGACAGTGGGCGTTTACTCACACGTTAGCCAATCATGACAGTGGGCGTTTACTGACACGTTAGCCAATCATAACAGTGGGCGTTTACTGACACGTTAGCCAATCATGACAGTGGGCGTTTACTGACACGTTAGCCAATCATAACAGTGGGATAACAGTGGGCGTTTACTGACATGTTAGCCAATCATAACAGTGGGATAACAGTGGGCGTTTACTGACACGTTAGCCAATCATGACAGTGGGCGTTTACTGACACGTTAGCCAATCATGACAGTGGCCGTTTACTGACACGTTAGCCAATCATAACAGTGGGCGTTTACTGACACGTTAGCCAATCATGACAGTGAGCGTTTACTGACACGTTAGCCAATCATGACAGTGGCCGTTTACTGACACGTTAGCCAATCATAACAGTGGGCGTTTACTGACACGTTAGCCAATCATGACAGTGGGCGTTTACTCACACGTTAGCCAATCATGACAGTGGCTGTTTACTCACACATAAGCCAATCATAACAGTGGGCATTTACTGACACGTTAGCCAATCATGACAGTGGCCGTTTACTCACATGTTAGCCAATCATAACAGTGGGCGTTTACTGACACGTTAGCCAATCATAACAGTGGGCGTTTACTGACACGTTAGCCAATCATGACAGTGGGCGTTTACTCACACGTTAGCCAATCATGACAGTGGCTGTTTACTCACACATAAGCCAATCATAACAGTGGGCATTTACTGACACGTTAGCCAATCATGACAGTGGCCGTTTACTCACATGTTAGCCAATCATAACAGTGGGCGTTTACTGACACGTTAGCCAATCATGACAGTGGGCGTTTACTGACACGTTAGCCAATCATAACAGTGGGCGTTTACTGACACGTTAGCCAATGCGATTAATCGTTGCCCAGCACCAGTTTTGTGTAAATTCATTGTGCTTTTCTAAAAAACAGCTCATGCAAGGTCAGTTTTTATTCTGCTAATTAAAATCTGAAACCGTGGTTGCCGTGGCTTCACGAGTCTGAGGAAGATCCTCTGAAGGGCTAAACATCTCAGCAGGAAATAGTGACAGAAAAAACGTTTGACTTTATTAACAGCCCAAAATCTGCCTTTACTGACCCTCTTTAAGCTCTTATATTAATCATGTGTGTGTGTGAGAGTTTCACCGAGAGTGATGATGTCACTTCCTGTCTGTCTGTCTGTGCGAGTGCCACTGATAATCGACTGTGTGACAGTGTGTGACTGACAGAGAGAAACGCACGAGCTCATACCAGTTATACGGCATCTTCCCGTCCCGCTCGAACGAGGCAAAGTTGACGAAGGTTTCAGCGCCGCAATCCCTGAAATCAAACACACCCATCAGACATATGCTGAATATTGATGAGTTTATGATTATATATCCAACTTTATACACATGTATAAATATATATGTATAAATATATATATAGTTTTAGTATATATAACTAGTATATTTAGTAATTATAAACTAGTAAATAGTTTATATTTTGTTATATATCCAACTTAATATATTTATAATATAGTTTATATAGTTATATATCAAACTTTATAAATATATTATCTAGTTTATATATATAGTTATATATCCAACTTTATATATATATATATATATATATATATATATATATATATATATATATATATATATATATATATATGAAGAGTTCAGATGCAAAAGCCTCTCAGTGCCATCTGAAATCTTGTTCTAAAATGATCATTTTTATCAAGCTCATATATTTAGGTTCAGTAATTTCACTTTCATGACAATTATTAGGTAATTTTCATTTCCATTAAAGTGAAATAAGTGAACATAAACATACAAGCTTGATAAAAATGCTCATTCTAGAAGAACACAGATGGCACTGAGAGGCTTTTGCATCTGAACTCTTCATATATAGACTATATTAAATGAATTAACTAAAGATGAATTAGATTATTATCAGATTATTTATCTGCATGTAACTGTAGCTAATAATGATTCTTCATGACACTTCCTGGTAAAGGCATCAGCTGATGAACCGCAGACGGCAGAAGTGATCGTGCTGATGCGAGTCAGTGGTTATGATGGTTATGCTGGAGTTTCTCACCGGCTCAGCTCCATGTGTTTCTTGCGTAACACCAGCAGGAAGAGCACCAGGAGACTGATGAGGAGAACACTGAGGACCGCCAGCGCAGAGATGGCTGCCACACTCGGGTTCATCTCGCGCACTGCAGACACACACACACACACACACACACACACACACACACCCCTGCCATGAACACACTGGTTCTGCCTGTCCTCACGAAAAGAAAATATATTTCCCAATATATTACATGATATAACAGTACATTTGAAAATATACAGAATAATATATTGTGTTAGTTAATATATTACAATATATTGAATAATAAAAGGAATTGCCGCTTTTCATATATTAAAAAATATATTTACTAATATATCATAATGCATGTAATTTTATATTCAGTAATACACTTCATAATAGATCAGATATGGTACTGCATGTGTAATATATATTGCAGATATATTTACTCATGCATTATAAACACACACACACACACACACACACACATATATATAGATAGAGAAATATATAATGTAATTATAAATGTTCCATATTTTCAAGCTAGTTACCAAAAGCACAAGTACAGCTGCATGTACTAAAGTATTTAGCGAAGAGACTATCACTGAGCTGAAGAGTGCACAGACATTACTATTAAATATAATAATTACAGTCTTAATTATATTCGGCCAATCGTCAACCGAACCGCAGGCTCTTCAGCACAACGACCTCAAACACACACACACACACACACACACACACCAGAAAACCAATTCAATTCCAAAATAATAGAACATTAAACACCTCCCCTCTATATTAATATTGAGCAAAAAAAAACACTTAATTTTAACATTTGCTCTTCTTTAACAGCAAAGCATGCTGGGAACTAGAAATCTGTTGTAACTCATTCAGTGAAAGTGTGTGTATATGTGTGAACATACATTCACATTTATATGGGAACATGTAAGTGCAATATATGTACACAGTAAAGGATAAAACTTTGTGAATATTACATGTAATGCTTTTTGTCTTCATTTATAAATATTTTATATATAGCCATACATGGTCAATGCATATACTGCAGTATATTGATAAATATTAGCACTAGTTTCCCGTATGTGACCCTGGACCACAAAACCAGACACAAGGGTACATTTTTTTACATAGAGATTAATACATCATCTGAAAGCTGAATAAATAAGCTTAATGTAGTGATGTGTGGTGTGTCAGGATAGGACAATATCTGTCGAGATACGACTATTGAACATCTGGAATCTGAGGCAAAAAATCGAAACATTGAGAAAATCTCCTTTACAGTTGTTCATTTATGTTGGCGATATTGCTGCATTCACTCACAGAAATAAATGTTTTATATATTTACAAAATATCTTCATGGAACATGATCTTTACTGAATATCCTCATGATTTTTGGCATAAAAGAAAAATCGATAATTTTGACCCGAACAATGTAATGTCGGCTATTGCCACAGATATACCCGTGCGACTCGAGACTGGTGACGTGATCCAGGGTCACATATGTGGAAATGTATTATGTAATATAATCGCAGTATATTCCCATGTATGTTTGTTGTGTAAGGGTGCAGTGAGGATGATGATGGTGAGCTCTTCTTCACCTGACGTGCTGACGGTGACGTGTGCCGGTTCACTGGCGCTGTTGAAGCTGATGCTGATCACGGTGCAGTTGTACACGGTGGACGCTTGAAGACCCGAGACCGTCACGACATGAGCGCCGGTGACCAGCGGCTCGCGGAGCTTCTGCAGCGCACACACACACACACACACATATATAACACTGATATAAGTGATCACATGGATTTAGACCTGTATTGTATTTATATAAAGCGTTCACAGGCTAATCTGCTGTATGTTTTTCCCCGGCGATGAAATCAGGCTCATATAAAAGTCAGGAACTGTCTGTTAAACGCTATGTGAGGAACTCATGAAGGGGTTTAAGTGCATCTGTGTCTGTTTTATGTGCATTTCTAGAAAATAAAAATGAAAATGAAATGAAACCTTATGCTAAAGTGTTACTGAAAGAATTAATTATGCTGCATAAAGTAGGGGTGTAACAATATATTGTTCCGCTATCTATCGCAATATAAAAAAAAGCATGTGTGTGAAAAAATGCACGTTGTTTTTAGAGTTTTAGTGTCAGTACTATATTAAACTACTATATATAATGTTGAATATAATGTATAATAATGCATATTTGTGGGTCCTGCAAATGCCAAATGTCTGATGTTACCAGTAAAAAGTGGCCTATACATTATTTTTTATATATCTAGTCAGTGAAACAATAATTCTGTATTTTCAGCTTCAGAATCATGAATATTGTTATTCTGGTGTCTCTATTGTTCATTGGGTTTCCAGCACCAAGTCCAAGACTATTCATTTACACACACAATGTAATATCAAATTTAGCATTTTAATCAACAGGACGTTTTCTGTTAACCTTTTATCACATGTCTTGGAGTATCGTGATAATATGGTATCGTGAGCTCAATATCGTGATGTGTGTCGAATCGTGACCCTAGTTTAAAGTGTGTATGAGATGTGAAGATCTTACTGTGCGTTCTCTGGCGTTTCCCAGCGCTCTGCATGCGATCTGGTAGAAGTCCACGACGCCCTCCTCGGTCCAGATCAGCGTGATCGTCGTGTCGCTGGCGTTCACCGCGTACAGAGACCTCGGAGGAGCCGGTTCTGTTCGTAAAAGAGCCCAATGTCTAACTTACTAGTTCCTCTAAGGACACAGTTTAAAAAAATGAGGCAAAAAGGGAAGACGAAACAAACAGCCACATCAATTCTGGCCTGTTTTGCACAGGAAGTCACAGTCAAATAAGTTATTATTAGAAGCAGAGAAAACACTCTCAGCAATGCAAACTAATGTTTCTTCTCAGTCAAATATCTAAGCAGTTACTGGAGAAGCAAAATGACTGAAGATATTAAGATGTGAAAAATGCATCAAAATGAAGTGAGTTTGAGCTTAAAACAAGAACAAATATCTGCCAATAGAGTCATAAAAATAAACTTAAACTGCCCTATTATGGCAGATATATTCAGATATTCCCGTTCATGCAGAGTGCAATAGAGCTGTTTGTGAAGATAAAAGCTCTGCAAAGTTTAAAAAAAATCAAAGTGCAAATAAATAGTCATTGTCTCCTAAAAGAAAGACAGTAATTCCTGAAACGAGTCGACAGTAATTCCAGTCTCACGTGTAACTAATTTGCATAATCCCCACCTCTGGTCCTGACTGGCTGAACAGCGTATCTTAGCTCCGCCCTCAAACACTGCAGTTTTCATTTTCACCTGCGCTACGTTGTTTAAATAGCGAATGCATTAGCGCTCCTCTGTGTCCCATGGGCTGCTGGTCTGAGGATGAGTGTGTGTTCAGGCACACTGCTGTTTAGAGGAACTGAAATACACTGAGCCGTTGACCAACTGAAGCTGCTCTAAAGTCAATGGCGCAATATTGTTTTTGTTATGTAAAGAGCGTGTTCGTAATATGAGCCTATAGGCGGGTCCACAACACACTACACTCTGCCTATTACACACACTCTGCTTATTACACACACACACACTCTGCTTATTACACACACAGGGACGCGCAGAACACAAACATGCCAAATATTAAAAATAAAAGGATTACAATGTAAAAGATTATTATTGTGTACATAAAGATATGGTGGTATCCGGCTTGTCCTGTAGATCAGGGGTCCCCAACCCCCGGGCCGCGGACCGGTACCGGTCCGTGGGACATTTGGTACCGGGCCGCACAGAAAGAATAAATAACTTACCATATTTTCCGGACTATAAGTCGCTCCGGAGTATAAGTCAAAAAATGCGCCATGAAGAAGAAAAAACATATATAGCCTAAGTTGCACTGGACTAAATTCGCATTTATTTAGAAATTTATTTCACACACACACACACACACACACAAAAAAAACAATGTTACGGACGGGACAGTTCTCCGTTACGGACGTGAGCGCTCTGAAAGCGGCACTAAAGACTGCTTTAAAACTTTCACAGAGACCTCAAGCAGAAAGCACAAAGCCGTGGTTTTGTATTAATTGTATCTTAATTTTAATCAATGTTTCATCAACCAATTGCCTGGATTTAATAAATAAGAATATATTAGAAAATAGATAATCACGACACGTGAACTGGAGCTGGTCTCATAAATGAACCGAAACTCAGCGTAAGGTAGCCTACTCGCCTCACAGACCTGAGACATATCTCTATAGAAAGCTGGAAATGTCGACTTTTAAACAGAACAATTCAAAACGAAAGAAAACAGACTCTCTGCTTGTGTCATCCGTATGAAATGTGCATTTCTCTCTGGCGCGTTCACTGTGAAGATCGCGAGTCAGCATCGTCAACTTCTTCTTTGCAGCCGACACTGACACAGAAAACACTTGTTTATTAGTAAACCATTGAATTGTCTCCTGCTATATTTGACATATTCATAATCATTCATTTTGCCGGTTCGTTGTAACAGCTTTTAGGTGCTTTATTGGCAGCGCCACCCTCACATGTGACATGAACGCATCAGCACCGAAAACATGGAGATATTTTTCTTTTGGGGGCATTTTTTTTGTGTTCGGGCTTTCTCAGTTGTCTTTAGGCACGATGTTACGAGGACACTGCTAATAAAGTTGCAAGTATGCCTACATATTGGATTCACGTTTATTATTATATTTAAAAAATACCCTAGTTTTTATGCCGGTCGTATCATTTTATTTTGTTGTATTTATCCGCCACACCTTACAGGCCGGTCCGTGAAAATATTGTCTGTTATTAAAGCGGTCCGTGGCGCAAAAAAGGTTGGGGACCGCTGCTGTAGATGGTCTGCTCGTGCGCTTTAACCTCTCACACACACACACACACAGCTACACCTTGCGCACGAGCAGATCCGTTTCCTCGCTAGAGAAGCGTTCAGTCTTTCCGCTTGTTAATTCCTCCATGTAAATAGCGAATCCGCTGTGGCGCGAGCGCAACTGGATTTTAAAGGGAATGGGAGACGAGACTCTGATTGGTTTATTGGCCATTATGCCCAAAACACACACATTACTCATTAAGAGAATAGAGACAAAACACACCCATTATTATTAAGAGAATAGAGATGACACTTTTAGATCATGCGCCGGGAGCACCGACCATTTTACCCGTCGTTAAACTAAAAAAAGTGGATTCGGACACACACTTGTGCCCTGCGCTTTAGACCATGAGCTTAGAATCCCACAGATGTTAAAATAGGGCCCTGAGAGAAAAGAGCTGATGCTCTTTTAGAAAATTAGTGTTTTTTTTACATTTGTCCTGTTGTAGCAGACTCCAAAAACAACATTAGAAACCTTTAAAATAGCATAATAGATATTTGTGCTGGAAACCATGACAGAAATGCTGAGGAAGAAGCTCAATTGTTTGCAGTGTGGGTTCAGGGTCACTGACCGAGCTTCATGATGTGAGGCGTAGACGTGTTGCAGCTTCTCTCGGTACAGGCGGTGACCGTCAGATTATAGATATCGCCAGGAGGAAGAGTCAGAGACGCCTTCATCATGTTGCGAATCACCTGAAACACACACCAATACCTTTTACACACAAACAATCAACCAAATCAAGTGTTCGTTCCTCAGTGAGCCTGACACCATGTCCTAACCAGACGCGATGCGATAAGTTTCCAGTGTTTGTCTGTCTACACTAGAAGCGACGCGACTGCGAGATGCATCAAAATCAATCAAAACCCACAGCCAATCAGAACAGCGTGTGGGCGGAGTCAGCCAATCAGAACAGCGTGTGGGCGGAGTCTCGCGGCACCAGAGAGTAATCTTGACTAGCCTGGGAAAACCCAGACAACTTCCGGCAAATTTAGATTTGCTCTGCAAGTAGTCTGGCAAAGAGCTCATTCAAGCCCATTTCCAAGCCGTTGAAATCGCGGCACCAATCAGAAACGCTGAGGCGGGCTTTACACGATGACGATCGCTCTGATTGGTTTTAGGTCTATCCAATTGCGCCCAGAGGCATTTGAGCGACGTCCGTTGGTGACGCCCCTTTGGAAATGAGTTATTAATGAGGCTTTGCCAGACCATAACTCAGTTACTGGTCTGGTTTTAACCAGGCTAAATCTTGACGGCACTCGCAAGAAAATGGATAAGTGCATAATCAAATTCACAAATATTACACCATTATTAAAAATACATAGGTTACTGAGTTACTAAAACAATCTTTGTCAAAGAATTCACTTGTATGTTCACAGTTTGAACGTTCTTGTTTCCATTTGTTTAATTTCCAGATCTGAGGTGAATTATCCACTGTTGCTTTTACAGCCTCAAAGCTGGAGCACTAAATGATGTTCAGAGTCACATGACACGCTTTTAACATTAAATAAAGCACATAAACAGCACCTGAGATTATCATCGCCACACTTTGTGTTTGTTGTTCCAGCGCGACGTCGCAGAAAAATAGAAACCGTTTCTAAAACAGAATCGTCGCGTGTCGCGGCTGGTTAGGGATCGCGTCGTGTGTAGTGAGGACACGGTGTGAGATTCAAAAGAACCAATTTAATGTTCATTGGTTTGTTTGAAACACTCAGCTGACCGAATCAATCTCTTTAAACTTTAAGTAGATGAGGAAGGAAACCTCACATGAAATACTCAGATCCTCCCTCTGCCGTAACATTAGTTATGTATTTATGGGTACTATGGAGTGTGTAGCATGCCAATTGTGTATTTTATGGGCCTTAGGGAGAGTGCAATATGTTAGTTGTGTATTTTAATGGGTGCTATGGAGTATGCAATATGTCAGTTTTGTATTTTGTAGGCCATATGGAGAGTGTGCAATATATCAGTTGTGTGTTTTTGTGTGCAATATGCCAGTTTTTAATTAAGTAACAGTTTTAAAGTTTTATAAGTGCCAATGGAAGGCGTTAATGTATCTACTACTATACATACGTACCTATTTAAACGTATATGAAATGTTCATTCTTTTTGTACAGTGTCTTTTTTGTGTTGTCTCTGTAAAGCTATGGAATGGACAGAGTCCAAAACAAATTTCCCTTCGGGGACAATAAAGTATATCTCATCTCATCTCATCATTACCTGCATATTATCAGATGAAATATAATAGGCAACGATTAATCGCATCCAAAATAAAAGTTTGTGTTTACATAATATATGTGTGTTTGTGTACTGTGTATAATTATTTTGTATATATAAATACACACACATATGCATGTATATATTAAAGAAAAATGTGTTATTTGTATGTAAAATATACATATATATATATATATATATAGTATAAACATTAATAAATAAATAAATAATTAGTATAAATAATTTTTGTTTTAATTATAAATATTTCTATAAATATATACATGCATGTGTGTGTATTTATACAAAATGATTATACACAGTACACAAACTTTTATTAATCGTTGCCCAGCACTAAATAAAACAGAATTCAATAGAAAGGCTCGTGTAAATGAACACAAATGAATCTTCTCTCTCTCTGAGTGCCGCTGGTGGGCGTCTGAAGATCTCAGTGCGGAAACATTTAGACATCGCTAATTAAATGTTGGCTGTGCGTTAGATAAATATGTGTGTTTGGTAATTGGATTCATTACCGGCTAACGGCACAGTGACGTCGCTCGAGGGTGAATCTCATGAGCCGGAGCTGATAATAAAACACCCAGAAGAAGTGTGACCGCGGTAAACGACTACAGTACATCATCATGAGCATTTAATGACCAGAGACAGTGTCATAACTCAAATCTGCATAGAAAACAGCATAGAATACTAATTCTACAGAGAACTATAATATTATTAGTAGAGCTTGGTGACGATTAATTGCATCCAAAATACAGTAAAGTTTTGCGTTTACATAATATATGTGTGTGTGTATGGTGTATAATTAATTTGTATATATAAATGCACCAACATGCATGTATACTGTATATGCAGTACTTTTTTTTAACATTCAGAAGCTCTTCCTGAGTCTCTCCGTAAGGCTGCACTCGCTACTGGTGATTCTGGGATTCTGGATGAGTGAGATTGGCCTGTTTTGTTATTGCTGGAGTTTCTGAAGCTTGTGTAAAGACTCCGCCCTCTTCTGAACGTGTAAAGACTCCGCCCTCTTCTGAACGTGTAAAGACTCCGCCCTCTTCTGAACGTGTAAAGACTCCGCCCTCTTCTGAACGTGTAAAGACTCCGCCCTCTTCTGAACGTGTAAAGACTCCGCCCTCTTCTGAACGTGTAAAGACTCCGCCCTCTTCTGAACGTGTAAAGACTCCGCCCTCTTCTGAACGTGTAAAGACTCCGCCCTCTTCTGAACGGAGGCGGAGCTAAAGCTCATTTGCAAACTCCGGCAATAACAAAACAGGCCAATCTCACTCATCCAGAATCCCAGAATCACCAGTAGCGAGTGCAGCCTTACGGAGAGACTCAGGAAGAGTTTCTGAATGTTAGTGGAGACATTTCTGTAGTTGTTGTGGAGTTACACTGATCATCTCATCATCATGTTGAACTTCTCCACAAGTGTCCACAGTTCCTGAGGTGTTTATAAGACAGCGGTGACATGTTCTGGTCAATAGTGTTCAGTGCTCGTCTGTGCTCAACCACAGAACAGTTTCAGGCTTTGCTGGATCTTCATCATTGTCAGATTTTCATGATATGTCCGCTGTAATGTGATGAGGACTCACGTCGATGGAGTAGCGTCTCCGGGAGCCCTTCCGTCCCTCCGCCTTCACCTGCCAGTGTAACATGCGTGAGTGCGACAGATCGGTGAACAGATCCCCGTAGTTCCAGCGCACGTACAGCGTCCCGTGAGAATATTCCACCGAGGAGATGTGAGGAGCTTCGGGAGCTGGCGGACAGACACAAGAGGTTATTAATGGAGTCTCGACACTCGTATCATTCACACAAGAACTATATGTGCTCCCAAAAGAACCTTAGAGAACAGCTCTTAAAGAGGACCTATTATGCCTTGATGTTGTTCTACTAGAACAGGTTTTCCTGCTTGAATGTTGATTATTCTCCTCATATTCTCCATTGTTGCGGCTCCTCTCTTCCCAGTCTGTCAGTAACGCACTGTTTACTTCCTGTCTCTATGAAGCCCCTCCTTCTGAAAAACACACTGTGCTCTGATTGGTCGACTGAAGAAGTGTGTTGTGATTGGTCGAGTGCCTCGAGCGTGTTTGGGAAATGCCCCGCCCCTTTCCATAACCGCTAGTTTAACACACTACTAACTAACTCAACCAGGCCCCGCCCCTTTATTCTGCTCATGAATTATTATAATGAGGAATATTGTGACGTGTTCGTTCCCGGAAGAAACTCGAGACTACAGTGGAGGCGTTTCAGGAGTTCAGAAACACTGACTCTGATATAGAGAAGAACTGGAGCTTTTTCATGATCAGACAGCAACATTACACACTAAACACAGATGACGCAGCGCACCTGTAACGAAGCTCACGGTGGAGCCGTCGCAGCAGCTCAGAGGCGGGTCGCCCCACGTCACCATCGTCACACGGAAGTTGTAATACCAGGCCGGCAGCAGATCCGTCACTCTCTGTGGGATACGAGAGAACCGACTCATGAAATGAGAAAAAGATGAAGACACTTGATAAAAGCAAGTGGTGCTCACTGCAGAGCCGAATGACGTCTAGCTCCTCCTCTCCGGATCTAATGGGTGGAGCTTGACCTAATAAGGTTTAGGGATAGAGTAAGGTTAGGGTGTGGCAGGACCTGGACATCAAGCTCCACCCACTATGCACAGAGAGGCGGGGCTGGACCTTCAAGCTCCACCCACTATGTCCAGAGAGGTGGGGCTGAACCTTCAAGCTCCACCCACTGGTAACAATGGACAATTCACCTCATATCCTGAAATTAAATGAAAGGTCACAAGAATGAAATAAGTGTATTCTATTACCAGGGTTCCAGGGCTGTTATTGGTACCTAAAACTGAAGCTAAACCCATAAAACATGCAATTAATAGAAATAAAATAAACATTTGCTGTAAAAAAAAAGTATATATATTATATATATGTGTATAAATGTAAACTTAATTTATTTCAGCTAGTTGCCAGGACAACATTTATTATTTTCATTGCTTTAAGTTGAAGTACTAAAAAAACTCCAACTAAATAAACTAAAACTTAATGAAAACTATATAGATATACTGAAAAACAAAATGACTATAACTTTAACTAAAATTAAAAGGATTGATTAGGTTGCGAGTGCAGTGTGCTTGCAGAGACTCCGCCCACACTCTCTTCTGATTGGCTGTGATTTAATTGTGAGTGCAGTGCGTTTGCAGAGACTCCGCCCACACTCTCTTCTGATTGGCTGTGATTTGTGATTGATTTGGCCGTGTCTGGTGTTGTTGCTGGAATGATTCGGAGTCTCCTGTGAGTCTGATATCCCAGTGTCTGACCTTTGCAGGATCTCATGCTGATTTAATTAGAGACTCTGACCTCGCTGGAACCGTGTTTTCATCCTCAGTCTCGCTATGAACGCGAGATGCTGTGGCGTGTCATTACATATGATTACAATCATTTCTCACATCTCAGCCGTGACTCAGTATGCATCATAATTACCCATCTCTACTGGTTAACTGGCTGATTACAGGAACGAGACTTCTGTCATCATTGACTCTAAACCCTAAATAAAGGCAGAACGATCATGTCTGCAGGGTTTCAAATTAAATTAAAGACCTTTTTCATTCCTGCACATATAAAACTAAAACTGTGCGTACATTAGGGCTGTTAAATAAAAATGTGAATTTCGAATATTCGTCGAATTAAAAAAACAACAACTGCACATCCGAATGAGATGCAAAAACAGCGCATTCGAATTTTTAGTGTGTCAAGACGCGTGTGAGACATGATGATGTTTCTATTAGTTCTGTTAAAAATGTCGGAAAAAGGTTCTTCCTGCTGACCAAAAGCAAACATTGGAGGCAAAACGACACACTTGACCAAACATGCACATCGTTCAGAGCTGAGTGTGTGTGTGTGTGTGTGTGTGTTACATCAGCTGGAAACACTGTCAACAGAAAGCGCTCAGCACTCAGATCAAGAGCGTCTGGTGTTTTTGATGAACGATATGTAGATGTAGTGAGAAGAAGTGAGTGTTTCTGAATGACGTTCATCACGCTGTGTGTTGAAGTGTGTTTTCTCAGGTCACTGATGCACAAACAGTTGTATGCACTATTGTAACCTCATTTTCCTTGCGTGCACATTAAGGAAATTATATTTTATTTAAGAAAAATTGTTTCAAAAGTTAATGCACTTTAAAAAGTGAATGTCATTTCATTTCAATAAAAGATGCGATGCTTGATTTGGTTTATATTTGCTTACTGCGCCCTCTTGTGGACACAGGAGACAATACAGTGCTTTTCATCTCTAAAATTAAGTACGGCTTTTAGAATTCAAATATAATTAGAATTTTGCTCATATTTAAAGGTGCAGTGTGTGATTTTTAGTGACATCTAGTGGTGAGGTTGTGAATTGCACCCAACAGAAGTTATGGTGGCGACAGGAAGTGATGTCATCATCTGAGACAGCAGAGAGTAGCCAGTTAAGCAATGAGGTTTCTTTACAAAGATCAATTAAGATGTTTACTTTATTATTCAGTAAAACGATGTTATTGCGAATATTATTGTCACTTGTTCATCACTGTGTCAGTGTTTTATTCACTGACTTTAGCTCGCTTCTGTGCACGAAGAACATCATAGTGACGAAACGCGTTTGTCCGTTCAGGGCCACCGTAGAAACATGTCGATGTAAGCGGACCCGCGGTGTGTGTAGAGAGAAATGCCTCATTCTAAGCTAATAAACACATAACGCTTCATTATGTAAGGTCTTTATACACCACTGAAAACATAGTTATGTTTATTATATTGCATTTCTGTCAACAGATCCTCCTAAATATTACACACTGCACCTTTAAGAAAGAAATTCGAGTTTAGCTTTCAGACATTTTGATGCATGCAGCACAAACTCATACAATCTCTAAATAAATCATGTAAATCAAAAGTGTTTTGGTGTTTACCACAGAGGCGATGATGGAGGCGGTGGCGGCGATCTCGTAGTAGGTCGTCCACTGGGACGTTTGCGTGGCCGAGTTGAAGAAGAAGGTCTGAAGTACGTACTTCCGGAAGGCCACGTTATACGGGCGCTGCCAGCTGAGGATCACGGCGCTGGGACTGAGAGGATAAACCACCAGATCACGAACGCCCGTCGGCTCTGATCAACCAATCACAGAGCACAGATGAGTCACAGGAGGCGGAGCTTCCTGATCTTACATGACAGTGAAACTCAACCTGATGGGCCAATCTGTGTTAAACCATTATTCCGATGTTTTTC
Source organism: Rutilus rutilus (assembly GCA_021464565.1). NCBI lineage: Eukaryota > Metazoa > Chordata > Actinopteri > Cypriniformes > Leuciscidae > Rutilus > Rutilus rutilus. Next base: position 51,453,135 of record JAJAQA010000005.1, read on the forward strand.
TGAAAAATGAGCACTGAATGCGTACTATATACTGCAGAAACTGAGCACACTATGAAAAACACACACACTATATACTGCAGAAACTGAGCACACTATGAAAAACACACACACTATATACTGCAGAAACTGACCACACACTATATACTGCAGAAACTGAGCACACTATGAAAAACACACACACTATATACTGCAGAAACTGACCACACACTATATACTGCAGAAACTGAGCACACTATGAAAAACACACACACTATATACTGCAGAAACTGAGCACACTATGAAAAACACACACACTATATACTGCAGAAACTGAGCACACTATGAAAAACACACACACTATATACTGCAGAAACTGAGCACACTATGAAAAACACACACACTATATACTGCAGAAACTGAGCACACTGAACAGAGGTGTAAAGTCCAGGTTCAGAAAGTAAAAGTCCTCCTCAGTGATTTGTTCCAGTCACCTGGATTTGCTAATTAGCACAGTTTTCCAGCCAGGATTAGAACTAATTAGTGAGATCAGCTGGATGAGTTCATGGGTGGAATAAACATATGGCAGGACTTTTACTTTCTGACCGCTGGACTATACACCTCTACCACTGAAAGAATTAGCACACTGTGTAAAGCATGCATACTATATACTGCAAAAAATGAGCACACTATGAAAATATGAGCACACCGTAAAGCATGCACACTACATACTTAAACAAGCACACTATGTACAACATGCACACTACATACTTAAATGAGCACACCATGTACATCATGCACACCATATACTGCAAAAAATGAGCACACTATGAAAATGAGCACACTATATACTTAAGCACACCATTTACATCATGCACACTATATACTGGATAAAATGAGCACACTATGAAAATGAGCACACTATGTACAGCATGCACACTATATACTGCAAAAAATTAGCACACTATGAAAATATGAGTACACTGTAAAGCAATGAGCACACTATGTACAGCATGCACACTACCGGTATATACTTAAATAAGCACACTATGTACAGCATGCACACTATATATAGTAGAAACATTAGTATGCTTCTACAAACCGAGCAGAACAGTTACTAACCTATGTCAATGATGACGGGTTCAGAGGCGGGACTAACGAGCGGCCCGTTAGTGTGATAAACCACCACTCTGTACTGGGCGCCTGGAGTCAGGCTGCTGATGATGTCACTGGTGAGATTCTCCTATGAGAGACAGGAGAGCAGGTCACATGTTTACTTCTGCTCTGGCAATTCGATTTTTCCCCCAAATCATGCAGTCCTAATTCAAGACATGCATTTGTTGTGTAAATAGAAATAAATAATAAATACACATAAATAGATGCAGCTTTGGTTGATGTTGATAACATTTGTATTGATTGATGTACGTGCACACTATATACTGCATGTACACTATACTGCAAAAAATGTGCACAATATGTACAGCATGTACACTATATACTTAAGCACAGTGTGTACAGCATGTACACTATATACTTAAACGAGCACAGTGTACAGCATGCACACTATATACTTAAACAAGCACAGTGTGTACAGCATGTACACTATATACTTAGACGAGCACAGTGTGTACAGCATGTACACTATATACTTAAACAAGCACAGCATGTACACTATATACTTAAACGAGCACAGTGTACAGCATGCACACTATATACTTAAACAAGCAGTGTACAGCATGTACACTATATACTTAGACGAGCACAGTGTACAGCATGCACACTATATACTTAAACAAGCACAGTGTGTACAGCATGTACACTATATACTTAGACGAGCACAGTGTACAGCATGCACACTATATACTTAAACAAGCACAGTGTGTACAGCATGTACACTATATACTTAGACGAGCACAGTGTGTACAGCATGTACATACACTATATACTTAAACAAGCACAGCATGTACACTATATACTTAAACGAGCACAGTGTACAGCATGCACACTATATACTTAAACAAGCAGTGTGTACAGCATGTACACTATATACTTAGACGAGCACAGTGTGTACAGCATGTACACTATATACTTAGACGAGCACAGTGTGTACAGCATGTACACTATATAC
>JAJAQA010000005.1:51460238-51465238 GCA_021464565.1 Rutilus rutilus
CAATGACGTAGAAATAGCGTAATGACGTAGAAATAGCGTAATGACGTAGAAATAGCGTAATGATGTAGAAATAGCGTAATGATGTAGAAATAGCGTAATGATGTAGAAATAGGGCAATGACGTAGAAATAGCGTAATGATGTAGAAATAGGGCAATGACGTAGAAATAGCGTAATGACGTAGAAATAGCGTAATGATGTAGAAATAGCGTAATGACGTAGAAATAGCGTAATGATGTAGAAATAGGGCAATGACGTAGAAATAGCGTAATGACATAGAAATAGCGTAATGATGTAGAAATAGCGTAATGATGTAGAAATAGGGCAATGACGTAGAAATAGCGTAATGACGTAGAAATAGCGTAATGATGTAGAAATAGGGCAATGATGTAGAAATAGCGTAATGATGTAGAAATAGCGTAATGATGTAGAAATAGGGCAATGACGTAGAAATAGCGTAATGACGTAGAAATAGCGTAATGATGTAGAAATAGGGCAATGACGTAGAAATAGCGTAATGACGTAGAAATAGCATAATGATGTAGAAATAGCGTAATGACGTAGAAATAGCGCAATGACGTAGAAATAGCACAATGACGTAGAAATAGGGCAATGATGTAGAAATAGCGCAATGACGTAGAAATAGCGCAATGACGTAGAAATAGCGTAATGACGTAGAAATAGCGCAATGACGTAGAAATAGCGTAATGAAATAGCGCAATGATGTAGAAATAGCGTAATGATATAGCGCAATGACGTAGAAATAGCGTAATGATGTAGAAATAGCGTAATGATGTAGAAATAGCGTAATGACGTAGAAATAGCGCAATGACGTAGAATTAGCGCAATGACGTAGAAATAGCGCAATGACGTAGAATTAGCGTAATGACGTAGAAATAGCGCAATGATGTAGAAATAGCGTAATGATATAGCGCAATGACGTAGAAATAGCGTAATGATGTAGAAATAGCGTAATGATGTAGAAATAGCGTAATGACGTAGAAATAGCGTAATGATGTAGAAATAGGGCAATGACGTAGAAATAGCGTAATGACATAGAAATAGCGTAATGATGTAGAAATAGCGTAATGATGTAGAAATAGGGCAATGACGTAGAAATAGCGTAATGACGTAGAAATAGCGTAATGATGTAGAAATAGGGCAATGATGTAGAAATAGCGTAATGATGTAGAAATAGCGTAATGATGTAGAAATAGGGCAATGACGTAGAAATAGCGTAATGACGTAGAAATAGCGTAATGATGTAGAAATAGGGCAATGACGTAGAAATAGCGTAATGACGTAGAAATAGCATAATGATGTAGAAATAGCGTAATGACGTAGAAATAGCGCAATGACGTAGAAATAGCACAATGACGTAGAAATAGGGCAATGATGTAGAAATAGCGCAATGACGTAGAAATAGCGCAATGACGTAGAATTAGCGTAATGACGTAGAAATAGCGCAATGACGTAGAAATAGCGTAATGAAATAGCGCAATGATGTAGAAATAGCGTAATGATATAGCGCAATGACGTAGAAATAGCGTAATGATGTAGAAATAGCGTAATGATGTAGAAATAGCGTAATGACGTAGAAATAGCGCAATGACGTAGAATTAGCGCAATGACGTAGAAATAGCGCAATGACGTAGAATTAGCGTAATGACGTAGAAATAGCGCAATGATGTAGAAATAGCGTAATGATATAGCGCAATGACGTAGAAATAGCGTAATGACGTAGAAATAGCGCAATGACGTAGAAATAGCGCAATGACGTATGACGAGCTGTTCGTCCTGTTGAATAAAGTGTTGTAAATGAGTGTCTCGTCCTCCTACAATCCTCCTGTCACTCAGAGTCAGTGCTGGTTTCAGACTCTCATCCACAGTTTTACTGTGTGATCAATATAAGCAGCGGCACAACGGTTCATACGCTCATCATCTCCAAATTATGACCAGAAACTTATAAATATTAATTCTGCTGTTTAAAACAAAAAGAACCAATGTAGGAAAATAATTATTATGTGCAAACAGCGGGAAACTACATCTATTCCTATTTGAAGCTTGTGACATAAACACACACATCAACCCGATCACATGTTCAGTGTTCATGTAAACTCTACATTCAGATTGGAATGAATCCAGTCCGATGGAAACAGTTGTGCATGTAAACGTAGCCGGTGTTTCCCGCCACAGCTGATTTGTACCCGCATTTGGCGGGTGTTAATTTGAAACCCTGATGATGCTGATGCTGATGATGATGATGATGATGAAGATGGAGTGGTACCGGTGCGGTGCTGTCGGGGCTCGAGGAGGATCGGGCTTCGGCTGATCATCGAGCTCTTGTTGACCGTGGCCTCAGAGATCAGCTGGAACGTGATGTTGCTGTAACACACCCCCGACAGCCAGTGCTTGAACACCGTTCTCCCTTTGTGGAAATCTGCAGATACAGAGAGAGATGAAGATTAGGGTCGGGGGTCGTTTGGGTTTTTTTCGAAACCGGTGCCAAATCGATCCTTTTAAAAGGGGTGGTTGATTATGATTGAGTTATTTAGTTCTAACTTTAGTTAGTGTGTAATGTTGCTGATTGAACATAAACAACACCTGCAAAGTTACAACACTCAACGCACTACAACAAACGGCTGGTAGAAACTACACAACATTCCTCCCGGGTTAGTGACATCATCAACCCTAGATTTTACATAAACCCCACCCCCAGAACACGATTTATAGATTATCAAGACAGAATATGCAAATCAATGGCTAGAAGATAACTACACATTCATCAACTAACCAGTAATGTCCTGTTGCTTCTACATGTTGTCACTTCTTCTTGAGTCTCTCCATCTTTGACTCCGGTTTGAACATAAAAGGCTAAACGTTTTTGAAATGTTCAGTGTGTGTGTGTGTGTGTGTGTGTGTGAGGTAAAATGACACAAGCTGTTGAAGCTCCGCCCCCTGTGCAGGGAGCAGCAGCTCATTTGCATTTAAAGGGACACACACAAAAACGGTGCGTTTTTGCTCACCCTCAAAAAGTGACAATTTTAACATGCTATATAAGAATATCTGGGGGGTATTTAGAGCTCAAACTTCACACACACACTCTGGACATCAGACTTATTTTGCATCTTGTGAAAGGGGATTCATACCACCCCTTTAAAACGGTACCAGTGCCAAAACGGTGAACTGATACTTTAGAAAAAGAGCCTGGGTTAGGTTGTTTTAGTTTTTTCCAATAAAAAAGCCGTTCTTTAATGTCATTCACCATCATTTTTGAGGCTCTTTTTTTAAAGTATCGGTTCAGGCACTGTTTTAAATTAAAGCAGTAAGCCCCGTGAAGCTGTGATGTACAGTGAGTGTAGAACAGCTGAGGGCGCTGTTAGGCTCGACCCCACGAGAGTAAACCCCCTCAGCTGTTGTAAATCCACTGTAAATCACGGCTTCAAGGGGCTTATTGCTTTTATAAAACAGTTACTCCATAAAAATATTAATTTTAATATTAATTTTATTCATAAAATAAACACCAGCAACAAAAAATATGACGTTATAACACATTTATTCCTCCGCCAAGAAATGTAGTTCCACAGAGGTTACTAAGCAACACATGCAGCAACAGAGCGTCACAAACGGCAGTTGTGCAGTAACACTAGTGTAACACGGTCACAGGTGTGTGTGTGTGTGTGTGTGTGTGTGTGTGTGTGTGTGTGTGTGTGTGTGTGTGTGTGTGTGTGGAGTAACACTAGTGTAACACGGTCACAGGTGTGTGTGTGTGTGTGTGTGTGTGTGTGTGTGTGTGTGTGTGTATGGAGTAACACTAGTGTAACACGGTCACAGGTGTGTGTGTGTGTGTGTGTGTGTGTGTGTGTGTGTGTGTGTGTGTATGGAGTAACACTAGTGTAACACGGTCACAGGTGTGTGTGTGTGTGTGTGTGTGTGTGTGTGTGTGTGTGGAGTAACACTAGTGTAGCACGGTCACAGGTGTGTGTGTGTGTGTGTGTGTGTGTGGAGTAACACTAGTGTAACACGGTCACAGGTGTGTGTGTGTGTGTGTGTGTGTGGAGTAACACTAGTGTAACACGGTCACAGGTGTGTGTGTGTGTGTGTGTGTGTGTGTGTGGAGTAACACTAGTGTAACACGGTCACAGGTGTGTGTGTGTGTGTGTGTGTGTGTGTGGAGTAACACTAGTGTAACACGGTCACAGGTGTGTGTGTGTGTGTGTGTGTGTGTGGAGTAACACTAGTGTAACACGGTCACAGGTGTGTGTGTGTGTGTGTGTGTGTGTGTGTGTGTGTGTGTGTGGGGAGTAACACTAGTGTAACACGGTCACAGGTGTGTGTGTGTGTGTGTGTGTGTGTGGAGTAACACTAGTGTAACACGGTCACAGGTGTGTGTGTGTGTGTGTGTGTGTGTGTGTGTGTGTGTGTGTGTGTGTGTGTGTGGAGTAACACTAGTGTAACACGGTCACAGGTGTGTGTGTGTGTGTGTGTGTGTGTGTGTGTGTGTGTGTGTGTGTGTGTGTGTGTGTGTGTGTGTGTGTGTGTGTGTGTGTGGAGTAACACTAGTGTAACGCGGTCACAGGTGTGTGTGTGTGTGTGTGTGTGTGTGTGTGTGTGTGTGTGTGGAGTAACACTAGTGTAACGCGGTCACAGGTGTGTGTGTGTGTGTGTGTGTGTGTGTGTGTGTGTGTGTGTGTGTGTGTGTGTGTGTGTGTGTGTGGAGTAACACTAGTGTAACACGGTCACAGGTGTGTGTGTGTGTGTGTGTGTGTGTGTGTGTGTGTGTGTATGGAGTAACACTAGTGTAACGCGGTCACAGGTGTGTGTGTGTGTGTGTGTGGAGTAACACTAGTGTAACGCGGTCACAGGTGTGTGTGTGTGTGTGTGTGTGTGGAGTAACACTAGTGTAAAGCAGTCACAGGTGTGTGTGTGTGTGTGTGTGTGTGTGTGTGTGTGTGTGTGTGTGTGTGTGTGTGTGTGTGTGTGTGTGTGTGTGGAGTAACAC